>PYHW01010255.1:1763962-1778603 GCA_013186435.1 Turdus rufiventris | reverse complement strand
CCAGATCTATCTAATGACTACAGGTGAAAGCACCAAGCATCTACGGATTCTTCTTTGGGCTAAGGCCTGTTTCTGCCATCCTTTGCCACAAGCTGAACTTGTATTCTCCCTTCTTAAAACCTTAACTGAAATCACTTGGCAGTAAGATGATAATTCAAACAATAAAGTAAAAGGGCAATACTGCAACATAAACGAGCACAGCATTAGCCTTTTCAATACACCAACATGAAAGAGATAAAGCCTGGTCCAGAAAACTATTTGCACATTGGATCCATATCCAGTGTCTCAGTTTAATGGTGACTTAAAAAGTCCTATGTTGTACCTGAGTTATGTTTTAAAAAATTTGACACATCTTTTAAGCCTAGTGAGCAAAGACGTAGATATATTAAAGAGCGACTGATCAGTATACAGTTACTGATCTTTATCTCCCATCTACTTATTCGTGGGCAAGGAGGAAGGGCACACAGAAGACTTACTCTTATTTTGCCATAACAAACAAGCTTGATCAAGCAGTGGTATTTTCATACATCACTCTGCTGAAATCTGCTTTACCACTGTCAGGACAGAAAACAAAAACGTACGGGGAGATTCTTACGCTGTCACACTCTGTCACCCCAACAGCTATCACTTGGAAGCTGCAAGTTCTTGTGTCCCTTGGCCAGTAAAAATTGATGTATCCCAACTGATTCCTTTTAAAAATAGTAATTTATATGAAGATACTTGATACTACAATTCTCAGACGCAACAGATAAACTATGTGTAACTGAATTAAATTAAAAACAAAATCAGTGTTATTTCTATACTGATTTTTAGAGCAGATATATAAGAAATGCTCTGCCAGCATTTTTGTAGCACATCATACAAGCTAGTGCTAAAATACCATTCTGAAAATTACTGTTATGTATACTCAGTTGCAATGATTTACATCACAGAAATACAGTTGTGAATAAACTTACTGCTGCCTTGTACAGTACTCACAAAGATTTGACTGAAATGCAAATAATTTATATTTTAGTGACATTTAACAAAAAACAGAAGTCTAAATAATATTTACAAACTAGCCTATATTTAGAATTATACTTACAGGATGATAAAACCTGAAAGAAAAAATAGTATTTATTACTAGTTATTCATTGTCCTTCAATTACTTTGTTGTTACAAATACTGACTAATCAAAGACTAAAACTATACATGACTATTCACACACTAAGAATAATTGTTCTTAAGTGTAAACATAAGGATAACTCTCCTGTAAGGCTGTCATTTGTCTGCAAAAACAATTGGAAAATACTGGAGAAAAAATGGATATGGTCCTACTGAGCTAAATTCTTTGCAAATTATTTGTGAACAGATTAGAGCACTAAATTAATCCCAAAATGCATTTATAGTCAAATCTAACCATGGATGTTAAAGCATGTTAAAGCAATTTATGGTTTCAGATGATGTCTCAGATGATCTTAGCTCAGAAACTCCTCTCTTCTTTCTCACATTCACCAGTACTGCCAGGTAGGAGAACAATAACTGGTATCACTAATTAAAGCAGTGCTTCAGATGCAGTGGGGTTATAGAACACAAACACAGCACAGAATCTCCAATAGCAAATAGACAAGAAAACAAAATATGCTTATGAACATATGGCTTAAGAGGACAAAGCTGTGGTGTCCTCTGATGCTGGCATAGGAGATCTCAAATGGGTCATGGGATATTCTTTGGGCAAGTTCCTACAACAGACTCACTTCCAATAGTGTCAAAAGCAGAAAAATAAGGTGGGTTGGTGTATCAGTACGTTGGGAACTGCACATCGAAGAGCTGTAATAGCGTATTAGTACAGTGAATGTGAAGCATTCATGAATGGAAGAGTAATTTGCAGAGGCAAATACACCAACAGGTGTACAACTTGTCCCCAAAGATAGAAAAACTATATCATTATTGAGACATTTTTAGAATTCATTGTGTAATACATTACAGCATGTTTTACCCCTGTACTGATAAATTTCTATCAAAAGAGAAATCAAAAATGCCTGACTAGCCAGTACATCAGGTGTTGAATAAATAACATATGGATTAACAGATATTGCAACATAAGACTTAAATTCTATTTGGATGCAAAAATATTTTAAAGGTGTAACAAACAGAGGTGTTAGCTTAAAAGAAAATGTAACAAAAAACCCCACAGGATAACTAACATTTATAAATGGCAGGAGGAAACCTCTGCCCTTTAAATCATCTCCCCTGGATTATAGAACTTCTCACACTCACTGTATTGTCCAAGAACTTCAGGTTTCTCAGTGAAACAAGCAATTCTTGATGATTGTGCTGAATGGAAAATCATAAAACAGGAGCAGATAACGTAACACTGTGTGGTGCCAGAGAAAACAATGGCTTTTGCAATGGGCACAGAAGATGCAGATCAGGTAAGAAACTCTTCCCTTTACAGCAACACTGTTTAGGATTTATAGAAGGAGACAGTGAGAAAAATGTTTTAAAATAGTCAGTGGTCTCATGCAATAGGCTGAGCCATTGGTGACAGTCAGCCCCCTGTAACATGCCAAAAGGTCTTCTCAAAATGAATCTGAAAATAAAGTATGAGATGGGGACCTTCTCTCCTCTAGGTGTGAAGGATAGAAGGGAATGTAAGAGACATGAGAAATTAAGGGTCAATACTGAAATGCTGAAGACCACATCTGCATTGCAAGCAAAAGACATAGAGCAAAGCAAAGAGACAAGACAGGAGAAAAGAGGGAAAGAGAAGATGTCTTAGGGATAGCTGAGGCAAATGGGAGAAGTTGGAGGAGAACATGGCAGAAAAGCATGAATGCGTGTCAGAGAAAATTAAATCAGATCTTAACATTCTTGGTGAGAAAGACAATGAGATGTGTAAAAAGTGAAAATTAAAATGGGGTAAGAGAAAGATTTATTACAATAAGCCGAAACTTTTCAAATTCAGAGGTATTAGTAAGAAGGCCACCAGTTGAACATTTTCCATGACTTGCAATATTTTAAATTCTAGATTAAACCATTAAGGTGATTCTTACGTTTACAGGTGCTGTGTTAGATGCCAGTATAACCTAAAACCAGTCTGCATAATGTAATATTTTATTCCCAGTATATCCCAGACCATCACCATAATTAACGTAATGGTATCAGGCAGATTCTTCTCTTCACTCAACAAGATTCAAAAGCTGTTCACTGCCATATTTCACTGTTCTAGTTCACTGCCTAATATTTTCATTCTTTCTTTAGAGTTCTTTGTTTTGCGACAATGAATTTGAAAAATAATTAGGAATATCCACAGTTTTCTTTAATCCAGGTCTCATTCTCACAAAGGAAATAATTTTCTACTTCCAGGTCCTGACTAAGGACACAAAGGTTGAAAAGCTGCCCTTTTTTCTACCAAAGTCCAAGGTAGGTATGTTTTTTTTTTGTTACAGACACTGTGAAATCTAACAGTGGATTCCCCTCTGGGGGCTGAGTTGCCACTCAAATCACAACAGAAGAGTGGAAGAGGAGAGGAACAAACTGAGAGCAGAACTGTGCCTCAAAAGGCTGCCATAGGGGACACAGATGGGTCCCTGACATCCCTGCAAAAGGAGTATCAGCCAGGGCTCAGGTATCTGGCTGCACCTCAGCTTTCCAGAAATAACGATGAACTACAGACTTCTGCCTCCAGTTTCTTGAGCCTTAAACCTTGTTTATTTTCTTGGCTTCAAAGCACAAGAAGTGAGTCCCCGAAACCCAAATTCTCAAAAGATTTACATGTCCAAGAACTTTTGAGGTTCTGAACCTGAATGTTTTAAGTGATTCCGTAAGGAACACTTAAGATTAGGAGCAGTATTTAACACCAGTACCCAAAGTATGTTAGGACATCTCTCACATATGACTAAAACCAAGATGCATTTACAACAGGTCTCATCTTGTTCCCATTTAAGACTACAAAAAACCCCTATTTTTAATAAATGGCAGCAGCATATCACCCATGAATTCAGGTAAGACACTTAGAAAGTCTCCCCTTGTGCTACCTGACTATTTGAGGAGTACAGCATAAAACTGTCAGCAGTTTAGATTGATTATGCTCTTGTTGCCATTCATTAGTGTTGACATAGAGATCTAATACTGAAATGAGGATGCTAGACCCTAAAACAACTGGCAGTTTAACATCATCAGCTTAGACCTCAGATTTTTTTTCTCTGCATTTTAAATAATCAGCACTACTGATCATACTACTCTGGATCATACATTTATTGCAGAAACTCCAAAGACTTCTCACCCAAGTTTTCCTAACGGTTAATCAATAAACCTAATTTAAAAAAACCTGCAACCTTCAATCACTCAATTGCTCAGGACGTTCAGTAATACCAATTGCAAGGAGGAAAGACTCCCAACTCGCCATGATGGAGAAGCCTTAAGAAATATTAAAACCTAAGTGCAGATAATTTGGCTCTCCGGGCAGACAGCAGCATAACAGTATGTCTGAGTCACAGCAGCCATGCATCTTCACATGCAAAGTCAGTGACAGCCCAAGCAGCTGTGATTGAAAAATGTCAACAGGATTCCAAAAATGTTTGTGTTGGTTCAGGTCTGGAGGAAAGTACAAGCACAGCAGCAACCTACAGGTATTCATCCCAGCATGATTGTGTTACAAGAGCAAGGAGAGGCACCAGGGGCTCAGAAACAAACACGGTGCATGAAAAAGGCACAAACTGTCTGATGGACAGCCAAATGCAAAAGTACTAAGGCAGAAGAAGAAAAGATTATGCATATCACGGCATATGTTACCTATAATGCAAAATTTCAGTATGCAATCCTTATTTACAACACACAAAACACCCTTCATTGAAATATGTGAACTTGTCAATACTAAAGTCATTAATGTTTTCTTTCTAAAGAATTGATTTATAAATGACAGAGTATATTTCTTTCTAAAGAGCTGATTTATAAATGACAGTGTATTTCCATTGTGGAAGACTGTTTATTTAAAAAAACTATTTAAAATGTACATTCATTTTCATTTAAAATAAACAAAATATGTTATAATGCAAAAAGGTTGAGAAAATAAGAGGATTTGAATAAAAATCAAGCTCACATTGCTGTCAATAAATATCATGAGACATCTGAAAATCTTTTAATAGTTGAAAGGTTAAGGAAATCTAAAAATATGAATAGAAACGAGAAAACCATTTTTCATCTACTTTCCCAAGCAAACAAAAGTACAAGAAAACATGCAAAAAATTGCATTAACAAACTTCAGTAACTTCTCTTAATCACAAAATCTAGTCATGAATAGGCTGCTACCATAAGGTAAGACAGGTTGCAGACAGTCCTTTATGTAAAAGCAAATGTCAAAAGAAAAGCTCTGATATTTAGTTGTGGGCTCCCACTTTTCACATAGGCATTTCCTAAATCCATGTTTGATGAGCTTCTCCAGCTATAAATTCTGTAAATTCCCTCTGGAGCAGTGCAGAGTGTGCTTCATGAAAATGTCATCTGCCAGCACTGCAATTACTCACACTCCAGCAATCATGTGCACAATGCAGAATGGGTCGAATTCAGGTGAGAACGAGAACCAGCAATCAAGCCTCTGGAATTGAGAACAAAGCCATTTTCTTTCATTTGCCATCAACACAACCATCAAGGCCTTAATTACAAGGCAAGTGTCAAGCCTGGCTGCTGAAAGGCTTATTATTATACAGCTCAGCTTCAAATCAGTTTTGTATTGATGAACTGCAAAAATAGGGAAGCCAGCTTAGCCCCACAAGAAAAGAAACAGGGACTAACTGATTATGTGATTGGCAGGGAAAAACAAGGACATATAAAAATACATTTTTAGATAGTGAAAGAATTAGTGAGCAGTACACCTAAAATCTTTCTATAAACATATTTTCTAACTCAACAGCAAATCTGGGTAGTCTGATAATTTAAAAGACACCTTCTTTAGCTGAGATCATTATATTATCCACAAAAGACACTGCAAAAGGTCTCTCTTTAGGTCATGCATTCTGTTTTTCAGACATTTGCATTTCTGTTTATCTGAGAGTGTTCTCATTGTCCCCTTATATCTAATTGCTTGTCGTTAACTTGAACATAGAGATATTAGGAGAACTGTACACATATTCACAGGCCCCTGCCCAACAATTATCTATTCACATCAGATTAGTTGTCTCCATATTGAACAGCAGATGAGAAATCTGTATTTAGCTAGCAACAGGACTTATATATGTTGATTCAACTGAAATATTAGCAAGTACCACATTGTAACCATGAGCTAAATATCCCCTCTTTTACCATTTCCTATTTAAGACTTTACAGCATGAAAAATAATGACAGAACTGTTAGGAGGAGGCCTGGATTTGGAACTGGCTGTTGATACAATATTACTGTTATCACAAGTGTTAAACCTTGTTTTGCCTTTTGATTTTTTTAAACCCATATTTTGACTTCTGCATGACTTATGTAACTAGAGAAATATGTGATGGCTCTTGGTCCGCCTTTTTGATATCTAAAATGAATATGCACATATATAGCAGACAGAAAACCACTTAGGGAACATTTTACCATCAACTTTAAGCATTTTACGTGAAACATACTGCCCAATCCAGCAAATACATAACATACAATTTTCCTATTGCAACACACCATATCCTGATAATTTCAAAGGCTCATGCTTCAGCAGGATATTAAAGAATTTGAAATCAATGACATGAGAAAATAAGCATTAACACAAAAGAAGATGAAGGGATGTGACAGCAGCAGACACATCTCTTTTGTCATTCACTTTCATTGGATCTAAGTCGGATTTGTTTCCATTTGATATATAGATATTATATACAATACGTACAAAATTAAATACTAAAAAGTTAGGAAATACCAGAACGATTTACCTGCTGAAAAACTTCTGATATATTTGAAAATAAAAATAAAATTAAAAAAAAAAAAAAACCCAAAAACAAAAAACCCAAAAACAAAAAACCACCCCACCAGATTAAAAATTGATGATGATTTTTGGTTTTAAGAGGGAAAAAAAAGAGTAGTCAGGATTCCATGCCATATATTTGAAACATATTCAGGTAGTATTAATAGAGTTTAGGTAATTCTATGGTGTCTGTATCTATCTGCATGTTTTGAGATCTAAGCATTTTTTATCTTTTTTTTTTCCATTTCCATTGAAAGACAAAGTACTAAATAGATATTTCCCATTCTGTCTTGATAGTAGAAAACTCTTATAAAAGCTTTATTAGTTTCAATTTTCTTCAGCATTAGTTTCATTATTTGTAGTTATATAACTTCTTCCTTCCAAGGAATTTTAAAAGTCCACCCGATAAATTTCTATCAAGCACCATCCATTTCATTTATAAAGAATTTCCAAACTTTTGCCCATATGTAAGGCGCCCCAGACTACTTAAGGTATTTTTTTTTTTTGCAGTGAGGATCCGCCGTGGGCTCCCCCCACGTGGCTGCCGGCCGTGGCCCCACCTACACTCGGTGGCTGCGGCACCATAGCCCCATGGCCCTGCCTGCACCCGGCAGCTGTGGCACCCTGGCTCCACATGCACCCGCCGGCTGCAGCCCTGCCGGCTCCCCCCGCGGCTCGCAGCTCACAGTTCCGGGTTGTCAAATTTCCGAACTTTGTCCATGTACAAGGCGCACCAGATTATAAGGCGCACTCCCGGGTTTTCATCAAAATTTTAGTCAAAAGCCTTATAGTCATGAAACTAGGGTACCTAAGCAGAAAGATTACTAAAAAATGTAATCCACACAAATTGCTAAAGAACCCGTGCTGGGTATCCAGATCAGAATATTGATGCACTATATTTGAAATGTAAAAGTGAAAAATATTTAGGCAATTGTTAGAGGAAGCATTGGTAAGTATGTAGAAAAAACCAAGGTTCCTGAAAACTAAGAAAAATGGAACAGATACCAATGGCTTATCAGAAGTTTACTGGCATCATATGATGTTCTTGAGCTGGTTAGACAGCAGTATCTCAAATACTTCATTTTTTTAAGGACAGGAAAAAGGTACTTTCACATCAGCATTTGTTGAAAAGGTTCCCATTGTTGGGTCATATGCTCTGTATACCCAGCCACCCAGATATCTTACCACAGAACTGAACAGGTTCTAAGAATAAAATGAGAAGTAAAACAGATACTGGTGATGGCCCATTCTCAGGAAACCATCTCTAAATGTCCTTTCAAAGCAAACAGTTCTCCTAATAATATAGATTATTTACAAGAATAAGTTAGTATTATCCTCAAGTAACCCTTTAAAAAAGTGAACTAAAATTTTCACATGTAGCCAAATGATTTAGAAATCTTCTTTGTTTTCTTCAAATGAACTTAATGTCTTACAAAGAGCACAACAGAATATATCCATGCACTGAATTGTAGTGACTTCAGAAATACTTGTTTTGAAAGACTAAAAAGAGAGGACAGTAAGAAAATAAAGGAGTGACATAAAATATTAATATAATGGCATAACTGACATTCTTACATATTTACTATCACATGCCTTTCTTTTCTGTATAGGTGTACCTCCTCATTTCAGAGCTCCTATTTTTCCCTCTTTCTCTTCAAGCAAACAAGAACAGTTTTCTTCAGAAGCAACAGACTTCTACTCCGTACATATGTTGAAAGAATTGCATGAGACAACTGCTTCCTTGAAGTTCATTTACAAATGTATTTGTAGTGCATGCAATTCAGAGAGTTCTTTATGTGTTTGCAGTTAAGCAATTGCCTAAGAACCTTGCTAGAGTGACAGAACAAGTGCAAGACTCAAACCACTATCTTCTGTCACTCTGCCAGTACAATACTGGTTATCTCTAACATCCAACAGACAAAACATTCTTGCAAACAGCATTACCTAACTACTACCTGGTAAGAAAAAATAAAGGCTTTGAAAGTATGTAAGCAGAAGTAGTTCTCCAGCTAAACTGTACAGTGAACAAAAACAAACAAAAGAAAAAAAAACAAACTTCTTTTAACAAAAACTTAGTATCTTTTATAGGAATAAACTTATTTTTAACCTTAGAAGTAAACAGGCATACTTGGGGTAGGAAGGGAAAGGGAAACCTTCTCTGTGTAATTTGAGGAAACCACCTACAAAAAACCCAATGGAATATTGCTTGCCCACATTAAAATTGCCACTATGACAGGGGAAAAAAAAGTTTACATTGAAAAGGACAGTTGCTGTTCTAAAAATAATTTTCATGTATGTGTTGTTTACAATTAGTGCAAGAGTGCATTTCTACAGTTAGGACAGCACCAATATCCACTTGTCAGGCAAGAGAAAATCATACCCAATACTGAGGAATTGCAAGCCAACGCCTTTCATAAGCAAATGTTTGCATAAACTTGTGTGAGCTATTGACATTTCTAAACTTTAGTTTTATCATCTAACGTATCTGAATAAAGAAAAACTTCTTAGTCGTTAAATTTGCACAACGTCACAAGTAAAACAAAAAAGAAAAAATTATTAACACTCTTAATTGTTTCTAAAAGCTTTCACGAATCTACAAGATATGTGGAATTCATAAAGACAGACTCAGGCAGAGAGGATGGAATGCACAAATCTATAATTTGTTACTTAAAATTGTTTGAAGGGCTTAACACGTATTTAATTTTAAAAGCTTGTGATGATTACATGTGGCCTGTGACCAAGTGCCTCTGTTGTGTGCATTCACACACAGATGATACTGAGTTCCTGAGATGATTGTCACCATTGGAAAGACAAGATCCTGTTGTGCTTTCTTATGGTGGACAACAAAGGCTACCCAACACTTCAGACAATTTTGATTATTCCATACTCTCTAGTTATTAGACGAAAGGAGAACAAAAATCCCTCCTCTGGGGAAGTTCCTGATGCCATCACTTAGTGAATGGCAACACAAAGATGGGGCAATGCTCCCATTTTGAAGAAATGCTGAGGTATAAATCCAGCAAAGTGCCTGAAATAATGAAGTTTCTAAATTATCCACCAGATTCATTCAGTCAAATTCCTTTCATAATTTTTATAAGTATTTTATGGCCAAATTGGATCTTTACGTGATAGAGCTCAAAAGCAGTTCTAATTCCAAAGGTCACAATTTCAGTATACAATTATTGCATAGACCAGAAAGGTGTCTATCATATAGAGGTTTGAATTTTGGATTGGCCAAGGTTATTTTTTCTCATTCTTTTCTTGACCAATTTCTTATTTTTCAGTAGCTGATAAAAGCTTAACCATTTACCTCAGTATATGCAGGACTGAGCTTCTCTTTACAAAAAGCCCAATACGCATGGCAAAACACATCTACACTTTTTCCTTTATTCTCACTCTTAAATGGTAGAAATTCAGGAGAACCCAGTACATCTTAAAATAAGAGAGCATGTTAGGTCTGTATCTTTGATTTGAGTATCAGAGCATGGTAATTTAATATACTCACTTATTTCAAAACTGATAATAACGAACAGTAACTCCAGAGCAAGATAAACAATGCTGATATCCCTTATGAGCAGGTTCTACCAGATAAACTTTGACAGGTTCAATGGGACTAAGTAATGTCCCAGAGAATACAGGCAGATGTGATTGTAACTACATAAACTATTTTTCTTGCAGTATTTTCTCTCACCTCATGACATCTTTGATTTAATACTTTTATAGCTAGACAACAAGAATTTGAAAATCTGAAAAGGGCTGAAAAACCTCTCAATGATCATTATTTGTGACCATTAGCAGTGGAAGATAATGCAAATTGAATATTTATCCATAGCTTTATATGGACATAAAGCAACCATTTCCCCTCATGTTGTCTGAAATCAATATTGGCCAATTTCCCAGCTTTCCAAATTCGTTACTTCATTGCTTACTACCATTTACTAACATTGCATATATCTTTCTTTTTTAATTCATTCTCTTGACTCAGAGATCTGCATAAATAGAGCTGCACAGGAAAAAAAAAAGTATGAGTTCATGTAAAGTGTAACATGGAGGTTCATGTTTCTCTACACTATCAAGTGAAAAAACACAGGTAAGTTTCAGGTTTTGTTTCTGACATCTTTCTCAGACTTCCAATTTACATTACTGGAGGTAGAAGCACTGTTATGCTAATCTAAGGCATATAATTTCATATTAATTCCAGCTATACTCATGCATTTTCACCTTTGTACTTCTGGAAAAATAAATTCTTTTGCCATTAATTTATTTCAGGAATACATATACTTGCATCTTTTCTGTTTCTATAGAAAGTGACATGCTGCTAACTGTAAAAGCATTTTCATTGTAAAGCTACCTCTTACAACAGAGTCCATCGATTGTTCAACATTTTATTCTTCATCCTCTACAAGGTACAAAAAGATCTGGATGGGAAAATTAATAAAAAGATAATTGGTTTTGACATTATCATGATTACAGCATTACTTATTGAATAGAAAAAAACCCAAAATCTATTTTTAGGAAAGTCAAACTTGGGATAAATCCAGTGGATTTAGGAATTTCTGGACTTCCTGTCTCTGAAAACTTCTTTTTCCTTGATCTTTCTGTTTGATCCCTGGCTTTGTCAAGTTGCACTGTTCCACAGCAATGGCAGTTTTGACAGCAGTGACTGGAGATAGGAGACATGACATACAGCTCAAATTGCACACCAGCAGTAAAGTCAGGAACTGGCACCACAAGTGGGCTTTCACAGAGTAGGGACGGGCAATGGGACAGGAAGGGAGCTCACAGCAGGCCTCACCAGAAGGGTTCTACTCTCTGTGCACAGTGTAGTCTTTCAATTACACATAGCATAATCCCCAAAGACAGAAAATGTTGGTAATCCATAAGGGGGATGATAGATCTAACTGGTCTAACTAACCTCTATCCAAAAAGAAGTGTCAGAAGGATGAACGTTTTCCAATCAGCAAAGAAATACTTTTTCATTACTTAAAGAACAAAATTTTGTGAAAACTGAATACAACCAAATTGTTTCTAGGGATAGAAAGCAGGTATCTTCAGTACACAGGCATTATGTGCAGACCTCTGTCTGCATAGAGGAATTCTCTCTCTGTCTCACCAGGGCAAATTTAGCTTTGTTGTTCTTCATCCAATTGTGAATGTTTGATAGCAGAATTGACAAATTAATTAGAAAGTTTCTTATGAGATATACTGACCAGTATGTTTTATGGAGGCACTCTGATGGCTTTTGTTATATGAGGTATCATTATACACCACAACATGTGTTCTTGCTAAGAAAACCGGTAGAGGAATCTAGTACATGATGAAGAGTAAAGACATAAAATAGTGAAATATGAATTTCAAGTAGCTTGACAGATGAGGCAGATTAGCCTCTGACCAATACAAAGGTATTCTGATTTGAGAAGTATTTTTTTCTTGACTTGGTCAACATAAACAATAATTTCCATCATAAAACTTAGAAGTTGCAAGAGCAGTTCTACTTGTAAGTCATTTCAGTGGTATTAAGTGGCATTTATGCAAAAATGAGATATATGCCTCCTTTTGGACAGTGGATATCAGTCCAAGAAGTCTTCTGAAGATACAGTAGAGACGAAATACAAAACAAGAAAAGCATAACCAGTTGTGAACCCTCTGGAGTGACAGCAGTGGATGTTTTAGTTGGGAACACTACCAATGCAAAAAATACTTTTGGCCCATGTCAAGAATTTACACAGTCTCAGACAAAACTGTATTTAAAAAAAATATGCATTTGGTCATTTACTCCTTCCAAAGTCCCAATTTAACAATTTTATCAATTCAGTTCCTCTGGCCAAATCAGAGGTAATAACTCAGTACTTCTTTGCCTACTGTGATGTGACATCATTCATCACACTACCAGCCTAGGATGGGATTACATGCTGGGAATGACGTGTCAGAGTAATCTTCAATGTTCTAATACCACACTCTATAGCAGGAACTTTAAGACATGACACCTCTGGGAACAATCTCAAGCCCACTGTGACTCCCTGCAGGGCACAGGGAATCTCTTTTGTTCTAAGCAGAGACAGCCAATTTCATAGAGACATCTTTATGAAATTCTCTGATACCAACATTTCCTTTAATATTTCCTTCTTTTCACAAGCTCAGTTTTTACAGGATCAGAAAATTGCAGTTATTTAGGATTACAGAGACCACCCTTCTCCATTTGGGGTCAATACTGAATCCACACCATGTTGCTCAGGGACTTTCGTCAGCTGAGTCTTAAAAACTTTCAAGGATAAACATCTACAGCTTCTAAGGGCAACCTGCACCAGAGCTGGTTTCCCTTGTTCATTCTTCTAACATTTTGTACCCACAAAGCTGAGATGTGCTAGATTAGCCTGTGATCAAGACTTTGTTTGCCCACTTCAATAAAGACTCCATGTTTAGGTTTTTTTAATACCTAGATTCAAACAATTAATTTCCCACTAAAATCAAGATTTCATTGTAATACACAGACAATATAGTTGTGATACACAACCACCAAAATACTTTATCTTTTTTGTTGGGAGAGATCTTTTCCAATTAAAAGGTTAAATGGTTCTATGATATTTTGAGAAATACAAGTAACTGGAACTTCTTGAACCAGATAAACAACAAAATCAAAAGTAAGGGAATGAAGTACCTTAATTTATAGCACTCTAAGTAAACTTTATTTTTACTTCTGACTTGGTTTAACAGAAAGTAAGCATACAGTAGTATACTGAAAAAACACTGAAGTGACTCCAATTATCTGATTATTATTATTATTATTACTATTAGAATTTTAAAAGGTTTCCTGTCAGGGTGCAATGTTAGTTTACTGCCTGCAGTACCAAAACTCATTACATCTATCATAATACATATTTATCAATGGAATAGGTTTTTTTCAGAAATTATAAAAGGGTCAACTTGTTCATCTGATTCAGCTTCTTTTACAGTCAATGAAAAGGTATCATGAAAGATGACTCAGAAACTACAACAGATACTAATATAAGAGAAAAATCTACTCCAGAGTCTAAACTGGATGGAGTCCATCAAAGCAGGGCCAGAATTTCCCCAAAAATATTGTTTTACAGACTAGTTTTCTGTTTGTTTTTGGGTTTTTTTTTAACCTCAGGTAGGTTTAAGTTTTCAGTTGTTAATAGTAAATCTATGAAAACTAACATTTTAAAATATAAAGTCGCTTCTGTGGAGTAATCATAAATATTCTGAAAAGTCTGTTACACATCTGTTTTGGCCATTGCTTCTCCTTTCTAGAATGGGTTTTAGAATAACTCACTGGGGCATAGGGTTATTGTGTTGGAGAGGAGGATTACAGCAAACAGCCATCCCACAGTTCAAGGCTTTTATAAGTATCCGGATTTTCTGCATCTCCGGTAGCTCTGAATGCATTTTGAAATGTTGTTAAGTGCTTCTCTGACCACTCACAAGTCAAGTAAAGCAGTCCTTGCTCATCTTCACAGGAAAAAAAAAAAAAAAAAAAAAAAAAAGATTAAGCCAGATTTTTTAAAAAAATAAATAAATTAGATGATCAAATTGAAAATTAAGACCCTTATGTTTGAGGAAACAACTCAACATAGTACTCTGCAATTGCAGGTAGCAAAATATCTTACCCAAATTGCACATTTTCTTGTCCAAATGGCATGTTTATGTGCAAATTTTATAGTTACACAGTATCCAAGCTTTTTACTGGTTATATGTTAGTGCCCTGCTCAG
>PYHW01010255.1:1746371-1763912 GCA_013186435.1 Turdus rufiventris | reverse complement strand
CCACCCAATGCAGAATTCACCTGCACCTGCAGCTGGCTATAACCATCTTCACCTGGACCGTGGACTATAGCAACTTATGTGGAAGCTACGCCAGGACACGGACGGCAAGAGCTCTCCTAAGATGAGACAGTGGCTTGTTTGGTTTTAATTGTTTCAGCTAGTAAGTTACTGTGTTGATAAAACTGGGGAAAAAAATCTACTCTTTGGTTTTTACCTCCAAGCCAAACAAAAGAAAGTCAAACACTTTTTGTTTTATTTTTAAAGTATAGATCCAGTTTCAGGCCAGCCAGCTTTTATATGTGAATACAGGTATTCACATATAGTAGTATGTGCTTCCTATTTTAACTCAAAAATCTAGAAATAAACACCAAGTTCACAAAATTAAAATGTGTCTTTAAATAAAGCAAAACTGCAGGCTTCTTTTTTGAGTAACTGGTAGGTAGAATCTGACTTAAAACCAGACACAACAACTTATTTTTAACTATCATAACCTCAAAAAATCTGTTTTCCTTTGTGTCCAACCCCAGCAGCACAGTGGAACTTCCCACTCCAACCTGACAGATAGGCCATCACAGAGCCCAGATGAAAAGCTGCTGAAAATGGTCATCCAAGAGCAGCACCTGGCCCCTTAGCGGGCTCCACAGGCAGTGAAGCTGACAGCTCTGGAATTGCCCGTGGGTTTATCATGCAGTTAGGCTGCTAGCTGGGTTGACTTATTGTACTGAGTGCCATTTTTCTTTGACTTACCTTTGATCCTGAGATATTTGCATATCATTATGTGCCTGGGAAAAAGCTCCTCTGTAAATCTCTTATGAGCCCGGTGTGTTTGTGCTTTCTCAAAGTACGAGGTGACACTGCACGAAGCGAGAGTCATGATGTGCATTCCTTGAGAGGATGGCACGAGATAACCTCTCCCACCGCTTACATAACACACCCGGCCTTGGCACAAATTGATGCGTGATTCTCTGGAAATCACGCAAGATCTAAAAGCAGCCCTGTAAGTGACACAAGGCTGAACTGCAGGTACCTTTCAATCTGCATATTAATGTGTTAGTCTCCCAAGAAGGCTGACTTTGCTCTCCCTTTGCATCCTGATTATCATAGTCATTAGCAGAGGTCTACAGCACAGCCAAATCCCAAA
The DNA here is from genome assembly GCA_013186435.1 of Turdus rufiventris. Taxonomy (NCBI): domain Eukaryota; kingdom Metazoa; phylum Chordata; class Aves; order Passeriformes; family Turdidae; genus Turdus; species Turdus rufiventris. Next base: position 1,762,771 of record PYHW01010255.1, on the reverse strand, counting down.
GAGTCAGGGAGCTGGCACTCCAGCAGGCTGGAATGAGGAGATGAGAGAAAAGAAAAGAAAGGTTGCAAGCTGGCCAGCACAGCAGGAACAGGGACTGGGGCAAAAATAGAAGAGACCAAGCGCTGGTGAAATAAGTTCAAGGGGCATTATTGACAAGCCCAGCTCTTAGGAATTCATCTAGCCTCCACAAACCATGTATCCCTATGTAGGAGACAATGCCTTTCAAAAAATGTGTATTGTCATTTCTAGACTTCCTACTTCTTTACTGAAAGTTACTTGTCCCTAAGGATCTTCTACTACAATGCATTTCATCACAATGAAGCAGTGACCCTCTTCCTTAAATATGTCCATTCCTAAGTTTCAGATGTTAGCAGCTCTGCAGTACCTTTTACTGTGAAGTTTCATTTTTTAATGCCAAAAAGATGCAACGTAACTCAGAAAATCAAATCGCATTCTTATTAAATATGGAATAAATTACCCCTAAAAAACAAGGTTTTTTTTTTTTAATTTTTAAACTGTTTAGGCAAATAAAATATTACAGGATATATTACAAATTCTAGAATATGTTCAAAATGAAATCTTTACCAGATTTTCCTATTCAGCAGCAATGAAGCTGGCCACAGGACAGACCCAACAAAACCATAATAAGTTTAAATAAATCTGATGGTTGTTCAGGAACCATGTAAGTGCCTCCCCTCTAATAACTCCAAGGCAACGTTAGGCTCACTGAACTTTGCCCACATGGAGGTAATGATACATTATACCTGCATCAGAATAAAACCTTTTGAGTATGTAAATACACAAATTTCCACTGCAAGACAGAATACAAACTGGTAACTGTAGGGGTCACCTTGCACAAGCTGCCAAAACCTAAATTCAACACCTACTGCAGCATTTTCAGACAATACTGCAGTACTTCTGCCAGGAGTGCAAACCAAAGAAAAGCAGAACCTGTTGTTCCTTGTGAGAAGATAGGTTGAAAGGATAATACAGAAGGCAATCTCTGCTGATGAATTACAGCTGTACTGATTACTGAGGAGTGGAAACATCTGTGCCTGTCCCAATGAGCTTGGGTGTTATAAAAGAGTGGGATAGCTGCCCACTAGTTGTGGTTTGAGTTGTTGCTTGAGGCTGAGTCTGTTGCAGTTTGGGATGGAGGCTGCTGCCTGTGCTGTGAGGGACATGCAGTTGGATAAGGTTAAAAAAAAAGTTGTGTGAGGGACAGACAGGGTTAGGTGCCCAGGAAAGGGACAGGTTGGTGTTTAGCTAGTCATGCAGAGAGAAGAGGAGGAATCAGAGCTGTGTGGAGCTGCCTATGAGAGGAGGAGTCAGAGTTCTTGGAGAGAAGGCATACAAAGTTTTCTAATAAGGGATTGGTGGTAATGCCAGTTTTGTCTGTCTCAGCTTCTACTACAGTTCCTGAGGCCTTATGAGCCTTGCCTTTTGTCATAGCCTGAAGGGGATGCTGAAAGGTAGCACAAAGTAGAAATTCATGCTTGTACATTGGTGTGGGACATGGATTAACAGTGATTGACCTGCTTCCTTATTTGGACTAAGTATTAATGGCTCAGAAAAATGTGGGCCAGATCTTCACGGGGACTTTTTTTATTTTACTAAGACTTGGTGGTTATTTTATGGAATGATCCACCCGCTTAGATTTCACCAATGTGCTTATGTCAACAACTGCTTAGTGCCTGCCAAAATAAATTCAGGATTGCACTAACTGCATGTTAAAAGGTACAACTGAAAAGTTTCATGTGCCGAAGGTGGAACTTGTGTGGCTGAAATTTTTATGCATAGTTTGAAGTGCTGAGTTTTTTCAAAAACATATGAAGTTCAGCAATCTGTAAACTTTACTGGTTTTTTTCTCAAAAAACACACCCAAAAGGACTATTGGCACTGAAGCCAGAAAAAATAACTTAAAAAAGAAACCCAAGCAAAACCAACCGTTCATGTTATTAATATTCTATGTAGTTTATTATAGCAGTTTTTGCTCTAAAATATGTGTCCTTAGTAGAAGAGAGTGAAAATCTCTTCTTACGTCTTTTGTACTGGAACTTTATAGCTCTAAAAATTTCCTTTGATATTTAGCATGTATTAAGAACTGTAAAGTTTCAGTTATTTAAGAAGTGGCATTTCATTTTATAATCCTCTTTTAGTCTAGAAAATGGAATTTTATGCCTTAATACTGGATCTCGTGGCAATAAAATGCTTATCAATAAGGTATGAACTGGCAACTGTATTTCTGTTTAACTAACTCATGCAGTACTTTGTCTTGGCCTCATGGACCTTTTTGTTTTTCTGACATTCAGACAGTTGCAAGGAATTGCATGTAATCTGATCAAATTTAGGTGATAATAATCTGAAAAGTCTACTCTGGATAAAAGTAGCTATTCAAATTATGTGATCAAGCTTGGCGCAGTAGAATAAGTGATACCAACTCATGATTTCGTGTCATGTATGTGTTTGCTTCATTTTTTCATATAAAGTACTCAAAACTAGACTTTCTATGTGGCTGAAATTAAGGTCTAATTGGTAGTATCCCAATCCATCTTTGCAAGCAAGTAGACACAGATTACGTACTGAACTATGAAACTGTTGAGCCTCTTTCCAAACTCCAGAATATATTGTCAAAAAAACCCAAAATAAATCCAAAACAAATACACCAACTCTCTCGGCTACAGCTTCACCTGGAAGTCTATGCCACCATATACCAGCATTTTCACTAACCATTCATTTCCCTGGATACTGAATCAGTCTCATTAACGTAGCAGCTACTTTAAAAAATCTTGAGATTAACAGTAACAAAATCTAATACAATGATGCTACACAAAGATGTGGCATTTTCCAAATTAGACCAAAGTTTAAAGAGATGGTTATAATCTCTTTCAAGCAATCCTCAATTTTTCTTTGCCTTTCCTGGAAAACTAAGGAGAGCACGATTTGAGATTAAAACACCTTAAGGTTTGATCTGGCACACATTGCTAAATTTTCAAAAGAGCACATCAGTAAACATGTGAAGTTCACATTCTTCTAGTACTCTTCTAGTATTCTTCTATCCTTATCTTTGAGCTATAATTTCTTTTCTGTCACAAAAGAAAACATGGCATCACCTCAGTGATGAGACTAATACACTTCCAGGTTAGCGAGCAGCAAGTTACAGTGCTTAAATTTTACATAAGTGAAAAATAATTACAAAATGCAACGGACTCCATAGCTGTATTGTGTACTAGAACTTCTCATTACAAAGTGTCAGGGTGTGAAAGTATAGCATTGAAATCACAGCTAATCATAAAATACTTGAAGTTCTACAACTATGTCATGCTTTTTTCAGTGGTATTGAGTCAAAAAAAATTGAATAAAATCTCAAATACCACGTCATCAAACAAAGTGCCTTTTGACATCTCTCTTACCCTACACTAACCTCTTTTCCAAAGCTAGTAACAAAGTGTTTTATTCCTTCTTTTCTGTAGCTGCTTTTCCCCTTCCTCCCAAGCTTTCTTGGTCCTCCCTCCCAGCAAATTCTCATGTCACCTTTTGACCAGCTCTGTCACTGCAGTTTTACTTCCCAGAGCAACTTCCCCTTACCAGCAACTTGCTCCTTTGTTTTTTGGTTTTTCCCCTTTTCCTCCTACCTGTTTGATCTAGTCATACTGGCTGAAGCAAATGAGATCTGTTAGTCAAAAACTTTTCCCACATCCTTATCCAAAAGCCTTAAGATGTAATTTCTAAGGAATTCTACCTATGAATAATGAAACTTCCATCCAAACTTTATGGGCCACTGCTTCCAGTGACTTGTATATATTCCATAATGGGAGCTTTCCTATGCCCAGCTACATTATATGTCCTTCTGGTGTAAAGCTGAGCTGGAACAGTTCAGCTGTGTGCAGACAGGAAAATTAATCAAATTCTTTAGAGACAGAATAACTTTATTTGTACTGCATTTGAATTTGTGATGCAAATAGACACCGTATATCATAGAGCCTGGGAAAGCACCTGAATCACTCAGGGAAGCTCTGGTTACCACACACTTATCATTAAGAAATAAACAAACATCCATACACATGTATGTCACTTTTAAGGCACTTATAGTCTTAAGCTCATGACAGACGCAGTTACCCTATCCTAATTTGTGCTAGTTTTATCCAAAATCTTTTCAGAAGAGAGAACTCTATGTAAAATGGAAAAAAATAGCAAACAATCCCATACTGGCCAATTCATATACCTTAGACTTTCATATACTTAGACCTTTAACACAGCAAGATACATAAGTGCTGAATGCCAAATGCAAACATCCCTCCTTTTGCAACACACAGCAACTCTTGCCTGTGTTTTACACTGCTAAAGGCAATTGCTCGTTTTAATGAGTTCTTCTTCTTTGTTTCCTTGGAGTAATTCTCAGAATAAGTAGAACAAACCCCTGACTTACATAAACAGTTCCTGCAAAAAGTTGAAACACCTGTTTTTATATTCTGATTAAAGCAAAAACTCTCAGCGTGATCTGCAAGGAGATGGATAGTTTAAGAAAGATTATAGAAGCTAGAAATACCAATGATGAATTTTTTCTTCTGGCAAGAGCTCCCAGGTTTAAAATCTTGACATATTTTGTCTCTGGACTTGGAGATCTATGTGTTTATTCTCCTAAATACTGGTAAGGAGCAATCAATAACTAATATATTCTGGATTGACCACAAGTAGCAATGGAAACATAAAGAAGATCAGTTACAGTAGTTTGAGAGAAACGGTACTGCAATAATTTCAACAGTATGAAATCTGAAAGCACTCTGTTTATAGCGAAGGACTTACTGTTTGAATCTAAACAATTTGAAATTTCTCTTGTGTGCCGAACAATAAGATTTAACTCATGAAAGTTTTGCAGTTGACCAACTCCTCATAACCTGAAAAAACACTACCTAAATAGATAATGCAACAGCAATAGTGGAACAAAGCTAAAACAAATAATATATCATAAATTAACTACGATAGTGTACTAGTGTAAATTTTGCTTGTTCCATGAGCAACACATTTTCAGCAAAGCTGTCAAACAATCTATGTTTCTGGCAAAAAAATGATCAGCATAAATCAGATCCGTACTTCCAAATCTCTATAACTGCATTAATACCTTGATTTTTACCTGCCATCAAGTATTAAACATTTTATCTCCATCCATTGTAGGTAAAAAACATCCTCTGTCATGTAATTTTGAATGGCAATAGAATCTGCAGCAGTGAGGAGTCAATACCCTCTCCACACATATGCTTTCATTAATTCTTTTGTTCAGGTTTCACTATAAATAGGACCTCATAAGATTTTAAGAACAATGTTTTTCTATCAAACATGAAGAGACTGAGCTCAAATAAAATAAAGAAGCTATGCAAGTAACAAACTAAGTGCACTGCTACACATTGGTTCTACGTCATTTAACCTAATAGTGTGTATGCTTCTCTGAGAATAAAATGCATGGCCTCATTTCAACAACATAGGTCTCAAGATACATACTAAAAGAGATTTCATGTTAGGTATGAATAGTATGAAAACACCACCCTTTCAAACTGTGAAAAAACAGACAGACTTCTGGCTAGCTTACATAAATGGTGAAAGCAGTGGAAAACCCTTTTCTACCTGGCATTCCCTGTAATCAAGATTTTTAGCATAGTGGGCAGCATCTTAATTTTAGGCAGACTGAAATTAGTCACGACAGCATAGTTTGCAAGTACAACCACACATAGTTGTCAGCTGAAAACACAGGGAACAACATCCTAGAATTTAAGTAGCAGCGCTCAAATTTAACCATGATTTGCATCTTGTTTCCCAGACAAGCCACTAGAGGGTGAGACAATAGCAAAGTTGGTAAGATTTGAACAGGTCTGTCTCACGGCAGGCATTGATGTGCGAGCCCCACGCCAGCAGGCAGGGCAGGCTGAGGAAATGAGCTCTCAAGAGCTGGTGGCAGCTTACCCCACCTCATTTTGCCACAGACAGCACAGGCCACCACATAAGCAGGAATATGAGTTTGATGGTCACACAGCAGTGATTTTTCTTAATGTATCATTGTTGAAGATTCACTGTAAGTGAGACAACATTTCAGTGGATTGGCAGTAGATCTCTCTCCTTCAAATCACCAAGCAGCTGAGCAGGTCACTAATGACTAAATGTTGTTTGTAATTTGATGCTAACAGCATACTCAAGGGCTTCCTATAAAGCAAATAATTTGAGCTTTCTTTCTGCATATGTTGCTAAAAATCTCCATCATAAGGAAACCTTAGCAAATTTATTTTAACTCTAAATTCACCGCACACTACTATAGTTAAGAAAATTCCTGCTTTTTCATCTGTTTAAAATCAAAATCTGACCTGGCAGAAGTGGACACCATTTCACTAAAGTCCAAACTGATATCAGTTTTACTGGGCCATGTAGATTCAAAATCTATGATGGAAATACTTGATACAGCCCCTAGTATTTTGCATGCAACCAGACTGCACCACTCCCAGCTACGGTTGTACTTAAAGAACCTACAATTTCTTTTATCGTGTCTAGAAACTTATACATATTAATTGATATCTTATAAGTAACTCTACATTGCCAATTGTATACAGATATTGCAGTTCAAAGGGAACCACAGGAAAATTTTTCAGAAGTGAGAATAATCTCTGCAAAGTTACACACTGCTACGGACACATTCATGAAAGATACATCCCTTTCAGAATGATGGTGAGAGAGGTGAAGCACTTTTCTCAGGGTTTTCTTCTTTTCCATATTAACCACTGCAAGAGGAAAATTTATGTTAAGCCATCTTCCATTTTTTATTTACAGTAATTTCAAAACTATAAGGCACACCCTTTTGACTAAAATTTTGGCCCAAACCCAGAAGTGCACTTTATATTCCAGTGTGCCTTATATATGGACAAAGTTCAGAAATTTGCCAACCCGGAAGTGTGAGCCACAAGCCGCGGGGGGAGCTGACAGGGCCACGGCTGCCGGGTGCAGGGGGGCCCGGGGCCCCGTGGCTGCCGGATGGAGGCGGGGCCTCAGCCAGCAACCACGTGTGGGGAGCCGTCAGCAGATCCTCGCTGCAAAAAAAAAGTGCGCCTTATAGTCAGGTGCGCCTTATATATCGGCAAAAGTTCGGAAATTTGTCGACACCCAGAAGTGCGCCTTATACTCCGGTATGCCTTATAGTCATGAAATTACTGTACATTGACACACATATTGGTATTTAGGAAATTGAGAAAGGAGCAGCCCTTGTAGGCTCAGGGGTTATAGGACACAGAAAAGAAAAACTCACCAACTTCCCCTTTCACCCCCTCACATCACAATTTGTTCTGTTGCACTTGTCCAACTAACAACAAAATATGTTCTTTTATGGCTGTGCCAACTCAGGAACTTTCACAGAAGTGATGACACTCGGAAACAACCTTTTCAAGAAAGTAAGCAAATGTATTTATTCTCATAGTATTTCCATTCTTTTCTGCTTGTTGGAGGTTCTGTGCAATTTCTTCTGAAACTGGTGATTTTCTTATATATTTTAACATAGATGTTTTTAAAATATAGTATCTTTATGCTTTTACACTACTTAAAACATAAGCAATTTACTTATTAAATCAATTGTTTTTCTGTATCCCTTTTTGTCATGTGTGGCCTGTAACATAAAAAAAAATCCACATTCAGAAGAGAGAAAAGAAAACTGTTTCAAAGATGCTACAGACAGAGGTGATGGGAAGAGTTATTTGTGATCTGTATGATTAGGAGACCAACTTGCATAGAGAAAGCGAGATAAAAAGCAGGCTCTGAACCCGCATGATGAAATGGTGGAAAAAATTTCACTGTCACCAAAGCAACAGTTCAGCATCCAGTAACAAATCTGCACTGGAGGTGAAGAATTCCTACCTACACTTCCTGTGCTATTACCTGAAATGCACTTTTACTTACTCATATTTTCCAAAAGAATGATGCATTTGAATGTCTAAATGCACTGAGCAGCATGACAAAAGTTATGTGGTGGCTCTTATTACCAAGGAGGAGCACAGGAAAAGCAGCAGCAATGATTGATTAGGATCTTTATGAAACCACATGCATGTGTGTGCACACTCGTTTTTCAATGCTTTTCTGTCCTCATGCACAAGAAATGTTTTCCATGTGTATAAGTAAGGCAGAAGGCAAAAGAAGATACATTTCACATCCTAAAGTGACACTATAAATATGCTAGGAAAATCCTACCTGGCATGCCCCTGAACTTAGAAGTGTTTTTGTTGTAGCCAGTAACAGTCAAGAACCTCAAGAGAAGAAACATATGCATGTATGTACTGGTGACATAATATAGGGGAAACTGACTTATTTTCTAAGTAAATAAATTCACAAATTAATGTTTTTGATGTTTTCTGATGTCTAATGACTATACCCTTGTTCTTTTGCCATGCAAGAGCCAATATTATATTTACAAACAGAAATCTTTATTTATACTTTGTAGAAAATGTGATGCCACATCAGCAGCAGGGCGTAAGTGCCCCTGACATCTGTAAACCCCTTTTCCTAAAAACAATTCATGTAATATTCTTCACTAAGGATGTTCTCTAGGACATCCTAAGGATGAAAAATTCCCTTGCATTTAGAAGCCTCACTTTTGTTTCTGCTGCCCTGTGTAACTGTAATTTCTTCATCCATTTATCTCCCCAAGTCAACTGCTGTAAATGATTCCTTAAAAACATTTGTTTTTAATTGATGCTTGTTGTAAAATATTATGAGCTGCTCTGCATGGAGGACAGAGGGTAGGTGCTCACAGCACTGTTTGGTAGAACACCATCACAAGATCTGTACGCGAGGCCACCCTCACGATGAAACTGCTGGGTTCCCTCCTTCACTAGGGAGCTTTGCCAGAGATACAACCCCACACATCTACAAATGCCTTTGTAGAACTCGGGAAGGAATTAACATAGCTCTAAAAATTCTGCCTGTTTGGCAGTCAGCACAGGGGACTCAGTGCAGGAGTTACACAGTGAGGAGTCCTGCCATAATAGCACTGCCAGCATCACCAGCTGATCCCGCTGTCGGCAAGAGCGTGCTGCAGGGGAAAAGGGACTGCAATTAAACCAGAAGCACTGGGACTACAAGTGTACACACAAACACCTACCTGCCTGAAATCTGAGCACAGACTTTCAAATGCATTGCACACCGAATTAGATAATAGGGCAAAGGAAATGACAAAAAGAGAGAAGCATTAAATGTGAATTCCGGAGGACGTATCAATACTGAGCTGTCATTAGGTATGTATTCCTATATTCTTCTATACTTACTAATTAACCTGGTTGTAAATACATATATTCAGGATCAATTAATTAAAAATAATTTCAAGATTAAATTCAATCCTTAAACAGTATGATTGCAAGATCTTGCAAACACTCATTTTTAATTAATTAAAAAGACAGGAGCTTGACCCTGCAGTTTGCCACTATTTGTTGCAGAGATTTCATCTCCAGTCCTGGACTCTGCTCAAAGAAGACAAACAAAAACAACAGGAAGCCTAATTTCACTTCAGTTGACTGAAATTAAAAAGAGCAGCCAGTCTGTTTTGGCTTACATCAGAAAATACCTCTGTGCATAAATGGCTGTTTTGTTTTTCCACAAAGACTACCACTGCCTTTGACCAAAGGTAAACCACTTCTCAAGTTTTCCTACATATTTTCTTTACTAGGTGAGAATCTAACATAAAAAACAGTAGCAGAAGTCATTCAAATTGCAGTAGAATCCCTACTCTACAAATAAACATTCTTCTTTATCTAGGGACACTCTGCTTGCATTTTAATTCAGCTTGTGGAATGGCTTCTTACACAGAGTCACCTCCTTCAGATTCTTTCAATCCTGTGCCTCTAAAAAGGCAGAGCAGAGCACGTCTTCCTTGCATAACTGAATTATGTGGGGATCACTTAAAAACCAGGAAGCATAGAGAGGATGGAGAGTGCTACCACATCTGAGTGTTAATTAGTATGTGATAAATGTGCAAAAGCAGACTTTCTGCAAACACCTGTCTGCAGCATCCAGCAGCTACTTAATTTCCTACTCAGTAAAGTTACAACAAGAGATTAAACCCTATCCCAAACTGATCTAATATACATTTGGATTAAATCTGATCAAGACTTTTTCTATTTTCAGAGACACTTAACACAATTTAATTCCCAAGATATATTTCCTTTCTCTGCCATTTTTCATATAGACTTTGCAGCCTTTATTCATGTCCCCTAACAAAGCAGTGGATCTCTAAAAGTCGAATATTCAGGCTAAAGTACTTTAAGGATAATATAGGTTGTAATATAGATCTATAATTCAGAAGCAAGGAAGGTCTTGAATATTTCTCTACTGATCTGACCTAAAACAACGTAACTCTTCACACTAAGCTTGGCTCATTCATGTCCTCAGACTATGCATGTCACAAAGATGGCTCTCTGGTGAAATCCACAGGAAAAGTCATCTAAAAGCTTTTTTTACAGACTGGAGAGAGATGTATTAAGACAGAGGTCTAAAACTTTAGACAATCAGCATTAAATGAAAGCTTGAGAAAGAGTTGCAAAATATAGTTCTTTCTAAAAAAGTCACTTTGAGACAATTCACATAATAAAGGTAAAGGGATAACAGTACATTGCACAAAAAACTCATTCGAGTTTTGGCTAATTCAGTATAGAAATCAAGACACACCCAACATGCCAACATTCAGTTGGAAACCAAAGCCAGTGGCAGAACACTTTCACCAGTGTATAAAAATACTCTAAAAATACTTCTTTAGTAATTCTCGTAACTGGTCTGTGAACAACACATTGTACTTCTTTTTATCCTTTTCTTCAGAGCAATTTGAAGAGTAAAATGCTTTGTCTTGGCTTACAAGTCTACAGAGAATGAAGACAGTGAAGCATCTGGAGCAAAATCTTATGAAAAGAGTCTGAGGGAGTGGGGATTGTTTAGCCTGGAGAAAAGGAGGCTCAGGGGAAACCTCACTGGTCTCTATAACTACCTGAAAGGAGGTTGTATTGAGGTGTGGGTTGTTCTCTCATGTCTCTAGTGACAGCATGAGAGGAAATTACCTTTAGTTGAGCCAAGAGAGGTCCTGATCAGATATTAGAAAAAAAATTCAGTGAAAGTGGAGTTAGGAATTGGAGTAAATTGCCCAAGGAAATGGTGGAGTCACCATCTCTGGAAGTGCTCAAGAGGCATCTGGATATGGTTGATGGGTGATTATGGTGGTGCTAGGCTGACAATTTGGCTGGATGATCTTGATGGTCTCTTAGAACTTTGATGATTCTTTGAAAACTTAAATGGCCAGTTTAAAGTATTAACATTTCTTCTATCTGCTTTCAACTTCACCTCCCAACTACCATAAATGTGAATTGTGCCAAGGGTACACAAAATTACTCTCTTTTTTTTCTGTTTCTAGTTGGGTGTATGTTTACGGTTTCTTTACAACCTTGGGTCTAATTTTGAAAATATAGGCACTCACTGCTTTGTACCTTGCCAACTTGGCTAGGATCCATTTTAGAGTCTGCATGGTGACTGAATAAATGAGACACATATAAAACTGTGCCTGCTTATATCTAGAAAAGCTACCTCAAAGCCTTAAAGCAAGAAAATACTTGATAAATAGAATACAACATCTTGCTCATACATGCACCCTTGGTATGCTTCCATACCAGTAAAGTTTTATCTCTTGCCTCATTAAAAATCATTCTTTTTAAGAGGGGGTTCAAAACAAACTGGGTTCAGTATGCCTGAGTTGTGCAGTTAAAGACTATTCTACTACTTCATCAGAGTACAGAATTTCTTTTTAAAAACTCAATTAATAGTGTAATTAGTGTAATTTTTGCATGTGCTTATACATTCATTGCCACATAAGAAGAATCATTGATTTCCCAGTTCTCTCTGTGAGGCAGTAGGAAGGCACGAAGCTGCCCTTGCCACTTCTTCGGGAATACGAACTATCACATGCACTGCTTTTCCCTCAGAATCAAAATCACAGAATATTCTGAGTTGGAAGGGACCCACAAGGATCATCAACTCCAGCTCTTAAGTGAATGGGGGTTATTAGCACCACGCTCTGACCCACTGGGCTCATCTCAGTGGCAACACACTGAGATCTCTTTTACTGTTGGTGACCAGCAGGGTCCATCTATCTCACAGTATTAATCTGCTTTTTCAAGTTTGATTGCTACTTTTAGTCATGAACTAAATAAGTACAGCTTCAAACCACAGAAACAAAAAGCGCAACAGAAATTGTAAGTTGCAAGGTAGCATAAAATGCCCAGTACTCAAATCAATCCCAAATTTCCTGGGGCTAAGACTGCAAAACTAATATTCCTATGGACTATGGTAGTTTGCAAAATCTATAGCAAAATGACAATGAAGTTACCTTGTTATTTTAAAAATAGTCAAATCCCGTATGTATGAAAAGTTGACATTAAAGTAGCCTCTATGTATCATTACTAACTTTGCTAATTTTTAGCATTAGTCAGGAAAAAAAATCCACAGTGTAATTTCTAAAAACGAAATGAGAAGATTATACACCTTGATGGAGCTTCATTTAACAGAGCCCTCTGGATCTACAGACAGAGAATAATTTGCACAAGTCTCACCTTTCCACTGTAAATCATGATTTTCAGGTAGCAGGCAAGTAGCATATTTCTGGTGCCTGGTGGGATGCAGTGGTGGATGAGGAAGCAGACTGTCCTGCAGTGACATGCATATTCACACAGCAGAAAGCAGCAGTACACATCCAAACAGGCCTCCTGTGGCATGCTTTAATTCAAATTATTATCCCAGCTTGCAGAATCTTTTAAGAGATTCAAAACAAAGAAACAAACAAAAAAAGTGGAAGTTTGGTTTGAAATACAAAATTGCATTAGTCTGTCTTCATCTGTTGGGCCACATCAAATGCAGCATTATCAGCAGATCAAAGGAGGTGATTCTCTTGCTCTACTCTGCTCATGTGAGAACCCATCTGGAGCGCTTCATCCAGTTCTGTTGCTCCCAAAATAAGAAAGACATGAAACTGTTGGAGAGAATTCAGAGCAGGGGCACAAAGTTGGTAAGAGAACTGGAGTACCAGTTCTGTGAGGACAGATGAAGAAAGCTGGGGTTGTTCACCCTGGAACACAGAAGGTTGAGTGGACACCCCATAGCAACCTTCCAGTATCTGAAAGGGGCCTACAGGGAAGCCAGAGACTCTTCATCAGGAACTGTAGTGATAGGACAAGGAGTAATGGGTACAAACTGAAATGGGGGAAATTTAGGATATATATAAAATTATCTGCTTAGAGGGTGTTGAGGGACTGGAACAGGTTGCCCAGAGAAGGTATGAATGCCCCATCCCTGGAAGTGTTCATGGCCAGGCTGGATGGGGCATTAAGCAACCTGGTCTAGTGGAAGGTGTCCCTGCTCATGAAAGGGGGGTTGGAACTAGATGAGTTCCCTTTCAACCCTAACCACTCTATGATTCCATGGCTTACAACAGCAGTGGGGTAAGAAACTCCAGGAACGAGGGCCAGGTACTGCTCACTGCATCCAGCAATGTTTCTACTGCTTCAGTGAGGAATGAATCTTTGGTCTCTGCATGTTACTCAGATGCAAATCCATTATATAGGGAGATTGTTAAAAAAATGTGAATCTTTTAAGTATTACTGATACTGTAAAAGCTGATACTTTTAAAGTAACTAAACTTGAGAATTTCCTAAAATCCATCTGCAGTACTGAAATGAGTTGTCCATAGTCAAAATCTCTTGGGTCAGTAGCCAAAGCAGCCTGTTAGACCAACATGCATTTAAAATGTGAAAATATTACGTTTGTTGCAGCATTGGTCATTCAGTCTACTTTAATGCATTTCTGGGATCTAAATGATGCACATTTAGCCTGCTCTCTGTGTGGGGCTGATTTTCACCTCAGTGCATAAAACACTTAATTATGAAACATGTCAAGTTTCCAAACAAGAATCAGAAGCTCTCCAGAAATACCTTAGGATTGATTTTGAAGCACTCTAGCAAAGAAAACAGAAAGTTAACAGCATCTCTCTAGCTCAGGAGGCTGAAATGGGAGAAGACTCTGCAGGCACCACAACAAAAGAGATGTTTAAAGAGGGATTTGAAGGGAAATAATAGAGAAAACTGAGATAATATTAAGATAGTGCTTTCAAAATGAAGGAAAAGCACAGAAGAAAATGCCTATACGCTTCCATACAGGCAAGACTTACAGTGAGTTTGGAGGAAAGAATCAGCTCACTAATAAAACTGAGATGAGAGAGAAGAGTGTATTTTATGAAAGACTTTCAAAGTACAGTGATGCATGTTAATGTAATGCAGAAAAGGCTAGGGGACAAAAGCAAAGAGGCAGGTGACTATTAACTGAAGCTGTAGTGGTCATAGAAAGTTTTGATGTTCAACCGAACCCTCTTATTCCCATTTCTAAGGGGAAAATACTGCATTAAGTACAAGGAAGAAGCAGTATCACACAGTAAAAAAGAGACACTTTAAAATTCAAATCTGGGAAAGAAAGACCATGAAAGAGGATTCCACAGGGTGCCTCCATTCTGATGGAGGTGAAAGAAGCAGAAGTCAAATGAAGGAAGACTTAGCAAATAGTCTGGGTAAGCTGCTGTTCTGGTAGACCCCCACTTCAAAACAGGGACTGAATAATGAGGAAATGAAGTCCAGAGAGGCTCATTAACACAAGTGCCAAAGAGAAGAGACATCTGCAGCACAGATAACTCTAAGGACTTCAGGATCCTGCTTGGGGAAGAACTGTCATAACCCAGGGGTTCAGTTCCCCCAAAGGAACACAGGGACTCTAAGCTTTAACATAAGAGATTAGTTTTCCAACTGATGCTGATACATTTGAGCTAGTGCTGCCAGGGAAACAAAAGCCAAGCTCTTTTCTAATCATCTGTGGGATGCATATGTGCACATGCAAAAGGATGAACATCACTGAATGCTTTGCTTTTTGCCTTTAATTGCATCATTTATCTAAGATATTTAATATATCCTCTGTATTTCCTTACGGAATGACAATGCAGCTTAGCTAAAAAGGCAAAGTGTGATGAATTTGCATGCACACCAACCTCCCCCTAATTAATATCTGTGATTCTCAGGACCTGACTTCTTTCTAATTTACTGTATTGTACTGACAATTTCTTGTGATTTCTTGCGCAAGGTTTTTTTCCTAAGGAAGCAGTAATAAAATAAAAATAAATGTTGAGGCTGTGATCTTGCCTGTCATCCAAAGTATGTTCACAACACTGAAGAGGAACATGGCATGTAGCCCACACTCCACCCCTTTCTATCAGTATTTGAACTATCCTAGCTACAGCTTAAAGATAAAACACCTCTTAGTTTCACTACAGTGTCTCATCACGATTTGTGCTGCAATTGCAATGCAGATATACCCCAGTTGTGGCTCTGTCTGGAGCTCCCAGTCAAGCTATAAGCTTGCCAACATTTTGGCTGATCTCCTCTGAGGACATTTAACTCAATTAGTATAAGGTGGCTGGCATTTCACAGGTGAGATGAAAGATAAATCGTGCACTCTGGCATTTGTGTATTGAAGATTTCTTTTTGCACAGATTGGAAAGTGTGATATTGACTGAACTAATAAAAGACTACTTGAATTTAGAAAAGATCACAGGAATAGACTCTTGTAAAAAAGACACAATTTCTTTTCTCACTATAGAATCCTTGTGTGTGTGTGTGTGTTTGTGTGTGTGGTCACACACCTTTCCTCTTCTCCAGCGTTTTTTTTTCCTTTGACACTTGAATGTGGAAAGAGATTGGGTTGTTTGTTGGTTTTTTTTCCCCAAGTAGTTGCTATTCTAATTGCTCCATTCTTTTTTAGCAACCTACATACTGAAAGGCTTATTTATCATTCTATATGAATGAACAGTGGTGTTTCAATACTTCTCTGTATAGAGCTGCATTTTTTTCTACCCCTTTGGACATTCTTTCTTCTGCTAAGCACTTCAGAGAGCTATTCGGCTACAGATTTTTATTCTGAACTAAGGCCTTAATTGATTACTAAACACTGTTATGATTATGAAAAGTAATGATATTTGGTATGATATTATAATTAGGCAGCTTGAATAAGTTTCACTTTAAGTATGTTGCAGAACTGAAGAGAAAATGCTGGTCCAAACACTATAAATATTCTTTTGGGCAATATTTATAGCCAGGAAATAAATGCACAAACAGAATTTACTTTATTTCACACTCTTTAGCCAAGGTTCTATTTTAATGGAAGTAAACACAATTAACTGTTAGATTAACTCCCATGGAATATTGTTTCATTCATGCCATGCCAGGCTAGCACCAAAAAATTCTTGGAGAAACCCAGTTCAGAAGTAATCTGTATGTGCAGAGCAAGAAGTACAGTAAATTCACGAC
>PYHW01010255.1:1701148-1739556 GCA_013186435.1 Turdus rufiventris | reverse complement strand
ACCGGACTATAAGGCGCACTTCCGGGTTTGGGGAAAAATTTTAGTCAAAAGGGTGCGCCTTATAGTCGTGAAATTACTGTACTTTGCAAGGACTCTTTCAATATTGCAGCATTTCACTCTTCCTACACATTTTATTAAGCAATAATACTGATCAAATAGTAAAACAATATTATTTTTAATCACTATTTCAAAACCTGTTTTCTGCTTATGTGTTTATTCTCCTTTCAGGCATGTCTACCACAACTTGCAATGGAGTGTACAAGTATACATTTCTTACCATGAATACAAGTCAATCTGCAAAACATATTTTGAATTAATAAACTTGAGTGATTGCAATTAGGACACCTATACTCTGCTGCATCTGTTAAGAGACACATGCCATGCAAATGATGCATGTACAAGGGATTCCCTCTAATACAGGATGTATTTCATCTTTCTTTGCCTGATTTTATAAACAGCTCAGAGCAGCTAATACTGAAAAAAAGTCCCGGCAGGCAGTCATATATTCCAATGAATAAATGGTATATCTTACTTGCACAAATGCTACTGGCCAAGAAATGTTTGCCAACATCAAACAACAAAAGTGTTGAAGGGAAACAATGGGCTGGCCAATGTAGTAAGAAACAATTTACTGAATAAAGTATTTACAGTAAATTATTCTCTAGCAGAAATAGGTTGTTCCATTTTGATCTCTAAAAGCATATTCTATATTCCAGAGTTATATGTAGTTACTAGTAATTGCAACTTATATTGATAACCTGCTCTGAATCACCCTAATCTGGTTTATTCTAATACTGCACAACAATTTGAAAAAGACCCCAAACAGATAAAAGAGTCTATAATCTATCCAATTTTAACATTTTTTTCCATTGTCACAAACATACAGAATGCCCAAATACTACATTTTATATTCCGTTCCCTGAGTTAGCTTAAACTTAAGTAAAATCATGAGTTGGCAGAAGCTCTTTATTGTCTGTGCCCCTAGGAAGGCACATTGTTTATTCCACAAGTGCACGAATCAGTTGCAATCTGTGAATTATGAACAGGTCCAGCGGTTTAAAAAAAAGAGTTGGAATTACTAATGTGCAGGGCTTAATTCTTCCAAGTTGAGAGATGTGTACACTGCGCACACACACTAGTAAGCTCTTCTATGACAGGCATTCCATACACTGTTCTCTGCTTCTGAATAGTAAACACAGATCTGGGTTACATGAACTTGTTGCTTGGTTCTGCAAGACTTTACACTACTTTAAAAAAATGGGATTGTTCCTGGCATGTGCATTGTGGCTGTGATATAGTAGTTAAAATATACCAATAGCTATGGATATTAAAATACTCCTTTAAAACAAAATCGCATACTTTAAAATATCTATTATAAAGCTACCACCAGAATGCCATCAAAAACTCATAAGGAATACTATTATTCCAGCACTTCCCTTAAAACTGCTTCACCAGGTTAATACTCCATCCCTGTAGTTTCACCTCATTGTCAAACTTCCTGAAAGATTACTCTTACCAGAATTCGAAGTTCTTTAAATTTAACCTCATTAGAGGTTTCAGAATTGTTTAAAGTTAAGCAATCTTACTACAAGGTAAGCAGTAAATTTGCAGTAAATGAATATTCAAAACTACAAATTTAGGGCATGAAATTGCAAAACTCATATTACCATTTTATAATTCAATCAAGGTACCACGCAATATAGCTAACTGAGAAATGACCATAGAAAAAAGTGGCATGTAACTAGGCACTAAAAGAAAAGCTTTAATTAATTTATCAGTCTGAATATTCAATATCTATATTCTGCACTCATTCTAGTATAGGATCTAACCCTTTGGGAAGAACCTTTCCAGTTATGTGACCCTCAGAGATTCCTAATCTAGTCATAGATTTTGTCTCCCAGAATACATCAACTTTCAAGACCAGGGCTGGAGCCACTTTAAGGGGAAGAAAAACAAGTAGCAAAGTTACCTATAAAATCTGCTTGTTGTGTGTGTTTCTCAGACCTAAAAAAGGAAAAGTATTCTAAAGAAAATATATTTACCTACACATTTATACAAGCAGAGTTTTCTCACACTCTATAATCAAAAGGTGAACAAAAGTCACCAAGCTCAGTACTATTCCAGGTATGCAATGGGAGGAACCCTTTGGAAGCCCTGGCTTCTGAGGAGAGGGGAAAGAAATAATAAGGCAGGTCTCAGCATCCAATCTCACCCACAGAAGCGCCTAGATAACAACATATGTGTTTAGTACCAAATTGTACAGAGTGGTGTAGCAATTTGGAGTAGATCCTTAGCCCAGAATAAAGATCTTGGAGACAGGCTTGGCAATCAAATGGCAGTGGCAGAAAATTGTACAGGTGCAGGCAGAGCAGTGGAAGGTTGCTCTCTTCACTCTTCTCAGGCACTGTCTGACCCCAGAGCACCCAGAGGTTTTTGGTGTGCCTTGCTCCCATCAGGGAAAACATGTCCTGGAAGTCCAAGGAAGCGTCTCTTTTTCAGGATCAACTTGGTCATGTATTTTTATTCCTCTAGCTTGCCGGGCTCGCAGGAGATTATATGGCCAAGGATGTAGCCTTAAAGAGCAAGTTTGGGCAGCTGGGGTAGAAGGTGAAAATCTAAGTCATTATTATCATTGCTATGATGTGTTAACACATATGCCTGGCTTTTCTTAGAGGAACACCATAAGGTACAAATAGCTTGGGCCCCTCACTACAAGAAAGACACGGAGGAGCGAGTCCAGAGAAGGGCAAAGGTGCTGGTGAAGCATCCGGAACAAAAGTTCTGTGAGGAGTGGCTGAGGGAGTGGGGTTGTTTAGTCTGGAGAAAAGAAGGCCTGAGGGGGACTTTACTGCTCTCTATGACTACTTGGGGATTTATTGATAATTTATTGGGGATTTATTGGGGATTTACTGGGAATTTATTGGGGATTTATGGGGGCAGCCTCTTCTCCCAGGTAACATGCAACAGGACAAGATTCAGATTGTGGCAGGATATCAGGAAAGTTTTATTCCCTTGAAAGGATTATCAAGCATTGGAACAGGCTACACAAGGAAATGGTAGTATATATGTATATATAAAGACAGACAGACCTTACACAGATCAGCCTCCTGCTGATGTAAGCTACATGGAAATGAATCCATAAAGTAGCCTCAACACAATCAAAATACAGATGAAATCTATTTAGCAACTAACAAATTACTCATTATGTGCCTGAATTATCTGAACTTTCAAAGGATCCAGCTAGGCACTCCAAGCCCTTTGTCCCTCTACTATATCTTTTATATGCACATTTAAGTATTGGTTTTAAATGAAACTAGGGACTAAAGAGTAAAAAGACAAGTTTCTGACTTAAGACTGTGTCCTGTTTCTCAGATCAGGAAGCTAGGGCAGTACAAAGACCTGGCTCAAAACTTGAAGTGCGTTTAATTTGGAGAGGTAAAGAGTTCTGAACACTGCACAGAGATTTAAATCCTCATGTGCACCCACAGGCAAAATTTTGTGTGGGTAGATAAAAGCAAACTCTCTTACGTAATTCCTTGCCTACATGACGTTCTCACAGCACTCTTTATAAGCAAAACTAATGATTTTCTGCTCCTGTGTTTCCTCCCTATAACCTAAATTTGCTCCTGCTTATTCCTCCCAGCTGGCATTAACTGTTTTTGAGCTCTGAATTTCTATTCACCCAGGGCAGCACTCAGCTCACCAAGCATATTTCACCTGTGCTTTTTGGCAAGATTCAATTCTAAGCTGGTGTCTGACACAGTGGATCAGCATATTAACACATGAACCCTGCTCACGCTATGGTGTGATTTCCAGCCTCTGTCTCACAGCCAGTTTGCAGACTCTGTTGTTCCAGATAAAAGGTGCCGTTCTTCAGAGAGATTACACTGAGCAAAGGGAGCAGCTCTCCAAACTAAAATTGCAGAGTGATACACAGGGCATCTTTTTAAAGCTGTACAAAGGAATTATGACCCTAAATCCTGAAAGATTAAAGACAACAACTGAGTTGCACTCAGTTATCTAATGCTTATCTACATTCAAGCAGCATTCTGATTCTCATTAATTTCATACCTTTAAATACCACTACAAATCTTTCAAACCAACATTTTGCATTTCTTTTTTGTGGTTTTGCATTTTTTTTGCTTAGTGCACAGAGTATTTTTTCTGTATATTAGGTGGATTAAATATATTGTAGTGTGAGGAAGGAATCTTTCTAAATGTATAGTAACAACTTATGTAACTTTAGGAAAATCATTTCCAAGAAAAAAAAATGTAATCACTTTCAATCCTATAACTGTAATGCATCTTATATCAGTTCTAGCCAAGTTAACTTCCCTTTCATTTGAATGAAAGAAGTAGGGAATGTAACAAAATTTCTTTTTCTCCAGCTTGACTTCAGTGGTGTGCTCCAGCAGACCTAACAGTGCCCAAGAAAACACGAGCTTCTAAGTCCAGAACGTCTTTTTTTCTATATTGAATTAAATGGAAACTATTACTCGTTTTCTTTCCAGTGCAGGTGGCAAAAAGGCACGTGTTACAGAAAATAAAGGCCTAAGGAGAGAAGAAGGAATTTGTTAGATGAAACAACGGGTAGTAAAAGGTATTAATTACTGCAACACACCAGCTCTTTTTTTTTTTTCCCTGTTTTAATTACTCTCTGGTAAATAAATCTTTTCCTAAACTTGTTTTTTTATCATCCGATCTCTATTTCTCATTTAGGTATAAATCAATTACACTGTTTTTATCTGAGGACCAGCACTCTACCATTCTGTCTTTATCACATTTCTTTTTCACTTCAGAAGTCAGCAGGATTGCTGATCCAAGCAACATTGAAAGGTGACTGATGACCATTTTACATGAATGACATTTGGCTTTTATGAAGAGTTATATACACTACATAATAAATAACCCACAAAAATAATTGTGCACGGTATATTAAGAACTCCAATGTTGCTTCCAAAACAATGTTATGTGATCTGAATGTAGGCATTGGGATAACAGAACACAGTCACCTGAGTGCTGTCTATGCCACAGCCCTTTCTTCCTCATGACTGTATTTATAGTCACTTCAGAATAGACCACTGCAGAGGTGAACAAAACCCATTAAACTAAACAGGCCAGATATTGCTCCAGTGTCCTTCAGGGAGCAATTGTCTTCTGGTAGGGAAAATAGGAAATGGCTAGCAGAAATCTCTGCACACAGGCCTGAGAGTGCGCAGACTTTTGGGTTTGGGTTTGGTTTTCAGGATTGCACCTCACTGAGTAAGGAAACAACTCACAGTGGTATCACTCAGACACCACAAACACATTTAAGAAGAAAGGTGAAAAATCTTTTCATATACGCATTTCAAATATATTTCTTGCCATTTCTCTGTCCACATCTGTGTGACAAGACGCTTCTTGTTTGTTCTGAGCAACAGAAGAAATCAAGAACAACCAAACTGAAGCCAGCACACAGTGCACAACTCCGTAATGGGCCTAGGGCTGCTCTCTCATGAACTGACTCAGGGTAAGTGTCAAGCAAAGCACTCCATCAGGACTTATGAAGAGATGCTGACAGCAACTGCATTTGTGCACTTCTTCAAAGCCTCCAAACTACATCTTCCTTACTGTTTAACTACTGCATAGTCTTTGCACCACTTCCAAATCCCCTGCTATAGACAAGAAACAGCTTTTATTTCTTCCTGTAACCAAGCTCTAATCAGACTACTTCCTCATTTGAAGAATGAAAATTAGGCTGCTTATGCAATTCCCATATTTAGACTTTTTTCTTAATTGTGATCAGTATTTATGTGGGTCCAAATACAAATGAGATTATCAGTCTTCCCCAAAATTCATTTAATCAACTGTAGATATATGTCTGCATATACCAACTTCTGTTTCTCTCATCCCCACACAGAAGAATGATAAAGCATAAAATATAATAACTCTCTAACATAATTCTTACAGTACATTATTCTTGTGCACATGCACCTTACGCAGGCTCTTCCAACAAGGTAAAAAAAGGCAAATCCTTTAGAGAAAAACACATTTAATAATGTTATAAGGCAAAAAAAATTAAGAGATTTTTGACAATATAGTAGCAGGATTGAGAAGAAAAAAAAAAGCTGAAAAGAAAAGCAATAGAGCACTCACTTGAGAGATCAGATGGCTCAAGTGATGAAGTTAAATGAACAACTTTTAAAGTTCATCATCTGCTAAAGCGATAAATGGGAAGGTTTAGTGTAGAGATTGATGTTTAACTGGAGCTGAGGAAATATTTAGGCATAAAAAAGACAGCACCTGTGACCTATCCCTGTTTGTCATTAGAACAGAAGAGGGACAATACCCTAGAGCAAAAACAACTTAAGTAACTTGTCAGGAAAAAAAATGGAGGGAGAAGGTCAGAGAAGAACAGAAAACACAAGCAGAGACAGACTGGGAAGGAAGAGAGACAGAGCTGGATTTGGGAGAGATCAGGTGAATTAGCCAATGAAGGTGACACAGGATGCGGTGATACAGTCTTGTCTCCTGGAACAAGACAATAGTCTTGCCACAGTAGTCTGAAAACCTAGACAGTGTTCAAGTAGGCAGCTGAATTAATAATGAAGCTTTTAATCAGATAGAAGTAAATGAAAAGATATATATTGTCTTATAGCTCAATGCAGAAACCTGGCCAAGGGAGACAGTATTCCTATTTTTTGGCTACTTTTAAGTATAGATATGGATCAGAGGCCCTTCCTATTGTGAAGACAGCTTATAGATACAAATTAACCCAGAAGTAACCCATAAAACTCCTTCAGGGAAGCTGGTCCAGAGACTTACAGATCTCCTAGTCTGAAATCCCCTCTTCACTCCCCCAATTCACTCTTGTGCTAGTACTGGCCTTCAGCTTACACAGCTCTTCTCCCTGCTGCATGTGTCTATATTGCAGTGTATCCACTGAAGCACAGGCACTGCCAAGTACCAGCTGCTGTGCAAGCACAAGTCATTGCAGGTTCTAGTGAGGGATGTCAGAACCAGAACAACCACTTCTTCCAGTTCAGCATGTCAGTAAAGGGGCCTGTGGCACACAGTTTCAAACAGATGAGAAACCAAGTGCTCTGAGACAATGTCTGAAAGCTGATCTGTTCCCTGAGAACTGATGCACCCAAGTTAGCAGTTTCTCTGATATAGAGAAGGCAGACAGGGCACTTTGAGTGAGATAGTGCTGTTCATTTAGAATGGCTTTGCTAGTTTAGTTCATTAACTTCTAAGTCACACTACAAAATCCTTTTATCCTTGCTGACTTTCTCTTGGGTGAAGGAAGAGTGAATGGGAAACTGAGAGAGAGATCCAAGTTTCAAGGATCTAGGCAGATTTTCCCTCTGATTTGTAACAGCATTTTAATGCTACCACTCACACAGTCAGTGCTCTGGAAGGAGATTTATTAATCAAACACAAGAAATAAACATTTCTGTTGAGACTAAGTCAACTACAGGAATGGAAGCCAGCACAGAGTTTATGAGAGGGGTCGTTATGCAGTCCATCAAATGCACAGGAAAGCTGCCCACAAAGCTGCACCCCACAAATATTCAATTGGAAACACTTTAAAGGCAGCTGTTGTTAGAACAAATGTATTTTCTCCCACTTTGCAATGTATGCAGTTTGCTGATTTTACAGGTATTTTCTCAAACAGCAGTGAAGACCACTCAAAGCCAGCATGGCCATTGAACAAGAACATCACTGAAAGACCAAATCCAAATTGTTGACATTTTAGAACTCAAAAACACTGAAACATAATAAACACAGGAAGGTGTCACAGACATCCTAGAGGATAGGTGCAGTATGAGAAATCAAAGTAATGACATTCTTGCATATAGTACTGATTGATTTATGTTATCTTCTCAGTATTTATCATACTGGCTGTATCCACTGCTATATTATGTTATGTTATTGTATAATGTTATGCTTTGGTGCACAGCCTGATATATAGAAATATATATATTCCTTTTACAGAAAGGAAAGCAAAATTAATAAGGAAAAAAAGTTTCGATGCAAGAAGCATACTTTGACTTGTTTTCACGCTTTTTTTTTTTTTTGTATGTGTGTACAACTGCATAGGCAGTCATCATGTACATAAATCCTTCTCTTTTTAAAAACAAATCCTTCATCTATGCGGCTATTTATGTTACATGTTTTACTCCCTTAAATTAATCCTTAAGTTTTAGTCAATTCTCCTGGTTTTTTCTTGGCTACTAGACCCTCAGGCTATTTTCTAATATACTTTAAAGATTAAAAAATTATTTTGTTAAGGTAACAATCACAGTAGGTTTTCAGTTATCTTTTATGACCTAATAATTGTTTTCATAAATAACTATACTTCCTCTGAAAAGAAAAAGATTGGCAGCGCTTTCAACTCAACATTTAGTCCATGTCCAGTTGAGCACGTGTGTTCTGGAGGATACTGCCCCAGGAGCAAGAGGCTAATTCCTTCTTCATGCTTATTCAGCCTTTCTACTGAAACTTCCAACAAGGATGCCAATTAGCACTAATCAAGGTAAAGGATTTGTGATCTGGAACCCTTCACTAGACACTGCACTAACATCATCTGCACTTATCACAGAATACATGAAATACTGTCAAATGATAACTCCTAGTGTTATAGAGAAAATATTTGGTTTCAGCTTATGAAATGTGATTTTTTTTAAAACCAAGATGTCTATCATGATTAAAAAAAAAAAAGGAAGATTTAAGAGTTGTCTACTACATGCATAGCTTTGTAAAATGCATTTAAAAACTACTGTGTTCATAAAAAGCTACAGAAAACATATTAACCAGTGCCAATTACATATATTCTTTAAGCAGTACCTGTAGTATGGTATTACTGTCATTATCATGAAACCAAATAGAACTTTTCCATGTGAGTAAAACAGTTCAACCTCTTGGTCAGCAAAATTATGCAAGAAACTGCACAAGGCAGACTTTTTTCTCAGGTAGCTGGAAAATATGAACCAAAGAGAAAGCAGTCTGTGTGTATGTATGCATGTGTTCAGATTGCATGCTTCTTTTTCAAAAAATAAATATAGAGAAATAAAACCTTTCAAAATATTTTTTATATGCCTATGTGCCTGTGTGACTGTCACAGAACGATTGGGAGGGACCTTAATGACCATCTAGTTCCAATCCCCCTGCCATGGGCAAGGATGCCACCCATTAGATCAGGTTGCTCAAGGCTCCATCCAACCTGGCCTTGAACACTTCCAGGAATGGGGCATCCACAAGCTCCACAACTTCTCCAGGCAATGTCTGTCTCTCTTTCTATCTATCAGACCAACCTCAGAAAAGTCTAAGATGTTTGTGAATGTTTTTTTCAACAGTTGATCTGTAAATGGATCTACATGATAAAACAGGCAGCATCTCTAATTGACTTCAGTTATCCAAACTCGTTAGTTCTTAACCTCATTGAACCTCTAAGAACTAGTCTTCAATAATGTCAAATTGAACAGGGACAAAACTAACCCACAAACACAATTAATTTGCAAGTTTAATCATGTTTTCTGGACTATATTTTCTTCTTTTTTGAGTTTCTTAGTAAAGTCTGCTTCTTCCCCTCATTGTCTCAACCCAAAGGGCAACATTAGCATGTAAGGTAAAGCATAAAACTTATCCTGGAAAAGCAAACTCTGAAAACTCAACCTGTATTTTGAAACGCCTGCAGCAACATTGTAACTATCCCACAATGCCAGTTCTTTTAGTTTGTTAATGTTTACATACTACTAACACTGCTCTTCAACACAAATAATTGGTCTGCTCTGTCTGATATGTTTGCATTTCAGAAATGCAAAACTGCAACCCTTGGTAATATGATTGTAGGTTGGTGACAACCATCTAATGTGCTCCCCATTCTCAAAACAATGGAGAAACAATGAAAAGTCTCATGGGGTTGAGACAAGAAATATTGAGATCACTTAAAATTGCCATAAAGGGCAAAACAGACTTAATATGGGGGAAACTAATTTCATTTATTGGGAATTAAAGATAGAGTTGAATGGTGAGAAACAAAGACAAAAACTGCAATACCTTCACTTCACCTCCACCTTCTTTCCAGGCTCAACTTCACTTCTTCACTTCCAACTCTACCTCCTGTCTTCCCTAGCCCAAGCTGCTAAAGGGAATCAGGAAGCAGGGGTGGGGGCAGTCCATAACAGCTCCTCTCTGCCACTCTTCCTCCCACCTCTTCCCTCTTCTAGTGTGGGTCCTTCCATACACTGCAGGCCTTCATGATAAACATTCTTCTCCATGTGCTCTCCTCAGACCACAGACCTTCCTGGAAATATCCATCAGCTCTGGCACGGGATCCTCCACAGGCAGCAGAATAGGTATCTGCTGCACCATGGTCCTCTCCACTGGCTGCAGGAAAATACCTGCTCCACCATCATCTCCTTGATGGGCTGCAGAGGAGCATCTGCCCTGGTGCTTACAAGAGCTTCCTCTCCCTCCTCCCCTCTCTCTGCCCTTACTGTTTGCATGGTTTCTCACACATTTTCCCCCTCACTCCTCTGTGCCCATGCAGTGGTTTTGCCCTTTCTTATGCTATCATAGAGATGCCACTCTCTTGGCTGATGGGCTCAGCTGTGTCCTGCAGCAGGTACATCGTGGAGCCACCTGAAACTGGTACAGCAGACCCTGAACACCTCCCACAGAGGCCATCCCTGCAGCCCCCACCAACACCTTGCCATCTACACACAATACACACGGCTAAAGATGTCGATTGTCCTTTACAGGCTCGAGAAAGAGATACTTGATACTGACTGCATTATGCAGCCTTGCCTTCCCTTTGGAAAAAAAGACCTGTCTCCCAGTAGAGACGGCACCACCTGATATAGCTGGTGAGACTTCATAGAGTCTCTGCCACCATCACAATAAAAGCCAGCTGAGTAACATTATGGTCTTTAAAACTAATTGTTCCTTTCTTGATACCAAAGACCTTGATAACATGAAAGGTTTTGAATTCTACACAGTATTTGATTTTTCTCCTTATTTGTTGCCTAACAGATCTTCCTCAGTGTGTCTTTTATACAGAGACAAAGTTACACCAACATAACTGCTAAAAACTACGTCAGCCTCTGCAATACTCCTACAGTAGCATCTGTGAGCTAAGGGCAAAAAAGATTAAACATTGTATGCTGGCCTTCTTTACAAAATACATTCTGTTAGCAAAAAAAGAAGACATGCTAGAATCGCCAAAGCTTGCAGTACTTCAGTAGAGCTTCTACCACATTATTTGCATTTCTTAAATAATAAAAACAATGTTTGCTGTGACAGATGGATAATCACATAAAACTAATAAGTTCCCCATAAAACCTGTAAAGTTCTCTACATAAATAGAGCTTACTACTATAATAGTCACTGTTAAGCAGGTTGGGAGACATATGAAAAATTAAAACAAGTGAGGTGTATGTTAATTTTCCAGTAATAATTGAATTTCTTATTCACTACATTTTTTTAACTTCATCTAGACAGCTTTGCAACATCCTAACAAATATTTTCAGATTAAAATGCCAACCCAGATGAGGCCATACTCAGGAAACAATCCCTGGGGCAGAAAAAAGGGTCACAACATAGACTTAACCATCTGCCAAAGTGGATTTACAGTGTCTACAGTTAGCTAAGTTATTCACTGCAAATACACTCTGTATGGAAAAATAACCCCTTTTTTTCTGCCATGTAAACTGACCTTGACCTTACAGACAGTGTTCAGTATTCCTAAATCTTATCAGAGAGAGTCTTAAAAACAATTTTATCCATGGATTGTTCATGAAATGTACACTGCAAGGACTAGGCAGCTGAGAGTGGTCACCCAGGTCACACAGCAGCAGCCCAATACTCTGACTAGTGAAGGAACAGAACCAACACTATGTGGCTATGGCCACCAGCCATCTGACAGTAGTAATGAGAATATGGTACAAAGAAAGTCCACCAGCAATGCGTATGTTAAATCTGTTCAAAAGATACATTTGTCAAACAGTTT
Organism: Turdus rufiventris; assembly: GCA_013186435.1. Lineage (NCBI taxonomy): Eukaryota > Metazoa > Chordata > Aves > Passeriformes > Turdidae > Turdus > Turdus rufiventris. The sequence goes on along the minus strand of PYHW01010255.1, from coordinate 1,727,564 downwards.
TGAATAACTTAAAAATTGAGAAAAATCTGTTCATACAAAATTCACAAAGAAGGAATAAGAACAAATTTGCCAAGCAAATTGTTTGCTATGCATAGATATCCCAGCTGTCCTCATTATCTTACTTATCTTTTTTAAAAAATCTCCCTTGCACTCCTACCCTCTTGCCTGGTTTGCCCAATGTCAACGAATCCTTTATCATGACATGTTTTCTCAAAGGCATAGTCATATCTCCACCTGAAAAACTCATTCTTTCACTGACACTTACGTTAGTTGTACTTTTTTTCTTTCAGATCATTTAGAATGAAATCACGAAACTGTTAAACATTTCACAAAAGCTCATAGAAATTTTCTCATTGAGTGTGTGACATTGTCATAAGTGCCAGTAAAATGGTTGCTGGAGATACAGAGATTCAGAATTCCTAACATAGCAACTAAAGGTACTCAAATCTTCTGCCAGATTACAATATTGCCATTAAAAGGAAGAAAAATAAGCAAGTGCCATGTCCGGTACCTATGCCAACTCCGTCACAGTCTTCCTCTACAACTTTGAAAAAAGGCACAATAGGTTCCTCTCAGCAATACAGGATAAAAAATACATGTCTGTCTGGAAAGACTGTCATGAAGATAAATACATTAAAGACTGCCAGATGCACAGGAACCATAGTAATGGGATTACACTGAATACAAGTAGATCACATGTGAGAAGGCATATGTGCAGGGATGTGCATGCTTAAAAGATAAATTAAAGGTGAGAGGGAGAATGTGTAGGAAATTGACACTCTGGGACTCTTTAAATTTTTGTAAGAGAAATCTAGTTATGTTGCAAAATTAGGATATTAATCCCAGTTGGAGACATCTGTCCCATGGAGTAAGCAATACCGTGCTGTTTAAACTTCATAAGGATTCATTGCAACATCCATGTTAGATATAACCACACAACCTTCTCTGTAATTCTTCCTATTATTGATAAGGTTCTGGTACACTTACATTTTGAAAAGGGGGGAATTACAAGAGTGCAGGGAGATCAGACATTATTAAAATAAGGAAAGCAGCAGGGGACAGAAGTCAGCAGAGACAGATCATGCAGGCTGTTCATCCCGCTGGGACTGGAATTGCTGCAAACACTAGAGCCAGAATGCAGGGTTTCACTAATTCTCAACATATGAATAGAAAATGTTTTCAATTTGAAGTGATTTTTGCATACAATTTAGCTGCATCAGTTCCAATCTTGCTCTTTTTTTTTTTCATAGCCAGTCAGCTTTATTGTTAAGGTAATGTTGGGGCACAAACATGCAGAGCAAAGTGCATGTGTAACTTGTAAGCAAGCCCTCTCTACTACTTCAGAATGCATCAAACAGCCCTTGGAGAAACAGAAGCAAATAACATTGCCCTGGATTAATAGCACAGAGCTGGAGGAGAAATCACCTACTAAATCTTAAGTACTCAATTTCTTAGAGAGGGATAAACATTGTGCATTAAATGGGTACCAACAGCTTGAAAATTACACTTCTGCTTGAAAATTTTGTAATCCCTATATTACAAGTAGCCCACAAATTTACCATGACTACCAAAAAAATCCTAACAAAATACTTCTTTCACTTTTTTGAAGATTTCTTACTTGAAGCACATGATGGAATTTACTGGACAGCCAGTCTAAGATTATTAAGGTAAGGACAGTGAGTCTTAAATCTTTAAAAGACCAAAATACTCAGCTTGAAGATCATTAACATCCTCTATCTGTTCAACAGGACTATTAATATTTTTCAGGTTAAGGACATAGCTAAAATGCTATACCATGACATTAGATTTTTTGTTTTTTGGTACCTACATATTGAAATGTTTCAAATGTCAAATAAAGGTAAACAGAACAGCAGTAATAAACATATTGTAAAAAGGGAATCCCAAATTAACAAAGAAAACCACATTAAATGCAAGTGACTGTATTTCAAACAATATGTAAAGATTTTTTTCTTCTTTTTACTTACTTGACAAATCCGATTTTCATACACAGCAGATATGCTACACATGTGGATGCTTGTGAAAACATCATCTGTCAAGTTAAACTTTGAGTGCATGTCTTGGAAATTAACTTCAGTTAAGGGCATATTTGTTATTTGACATAGTGTGGGTTTGTTCATTGCTGCTTTGGACCACCCTAACCCCTAAGTCATGATTATTACTGTTCCCTTTGCAGGCTACCAGCTAGTACAGGATCACTGCTCTTCCCAAACAATCACTGCTCCCTTGTATCATGTGCTCTCCTGTCTGCCAGTCTCTAAACAGTCTCATCATGCTCAGCTGCTCTGACAAATTTAACCAGATCACTTGTAAGAATGTATGAAATGGAACAGGAATCTCTGGCCTCTCAGGACCAGTGAGAATGAATGTCTGTACCCAAAAACTTCCTCTAGAGGCCACTGTCTGCCATATCATCCATATCAAAAGGTCAAATACTTTTCCCTCGGTGCACTCAACAACACACCACGAATATTCCTCCCTCCCAGTTCCCTTGAACTTGGCTCATCACTGTGGACTCCTAGCATGACACAATGGCCCCAGTGCCCTGCTGCTAGACTACAAAATGTTTACACTCATAAAATTCTTATTTTCTATCAATACTGATAATCTTTGCTAAGTTCAACATAAACTGGTTTTTTATGACAATCCTGTTTATAACAATACTGTGAAATATAAGTAACAAATTTTCTGTTCATCAGAGGCAACTTCTTCACTATTTACATGGGCCTTTATTTATTGCATGTGCATGCATGAATGTGAAGTTCAATGTTTTTGTGAAATACAGCTAATTACTGGTCTTTCCAGTACTCCCAATGAACCAGAACAAAAATACTGGCTTAAGCAAGAGAATTTTCACTATTAGCATCCAAACTGCCAAAAGGTTTAAATAACATTATAACCCTAAATAACTACTGTAACATGTAGTCTAAGCTCAGGCTTATCACTGTAGCCTCAGTGGTATCAGACAGAAATGGCATTATCACCTTTTGATCTGCTTTCTGTCAAAGGAAAACTCAAGGGTTATAACTTTGCCACAAATAAGAAATGCCTTCAGAAATGGTAAGAAACTGATCAGCTAGAATACACCAAGATGATTCAGCAAGTGCAACAATCCTCACACTCCAGAGAAATCCTCCAAGCATATGCCACAGAAGACTCTCTTAATGACATTGGGAAAATTCTTCACTGATTACTTACTTGGCAATAAGTTTGATCTTGAGACTGTGAGCAAGACACAATGGGCTGGCCTCTCAGAAAGAAAAAGCTGTGTTTTGCTACAAAGCAATGCTCTGTCCTGTTCAGCATCTTGTGTTTAACTGTGCCCACCATGGATATCTGAGGTATATTTCAGGTAACATTTGTGTTAATGAATTACAAAAAATCACAGCTCAAAATGACAGAATATCCTGAGTTGGAAGGGTGACCAACAAGGATTATCAGAGTCCAAGTTCTGGCCCTGCACCTGAAAACTCCAAGAATCACTCCATGTGCCTGAGAGAGCAGTCCTCACAAAGGGCTGGCTAATTGCACAAGTCCTGAGGCATGATGCTGCAGAGTTCCAGTAACTGAATACATAGAATGTAATGCTGATACCCTGGCCTGATCCAAGAACATGAACGAAACCATTCAGCCTCCCCGTTCTATGCACTAGTCCATTACTCCCTTTCACGTAAGTCACAGTATAGATGTGTGTATATACTCAAGACAGAGAACATAAATCTGTAATGATTACCTAAGGACTTCCTTCAGCTGTTCATATAAATGCATTGCACCAATTTCAAGTGCATTTTGCTCTATGGTCAGTATATGACCAGGTGATTATGTTTTTTCCATAGTAGTAATACATCCTCTGCATTAATTACTAAACTACTTTGAAAGTTTTTTCAAGAAAATTGGCTACCTATAACCATGTTTTTTTTAATAGCCATGTAAGAAGCTGGCACAAACACTGAATTATACCAGATTAAGCATGTATCCCTTGCCTTCTCTTCCTTTCAATAGTTTAAGTATTTGTGTTATATTCAGTATGCAATAAAGAAGTATAACCAGGTACTGACCAGAAATACTTAGAAACTTCCTAATTTCATATCAGTGTATCTTAAATGAGATCCAAGAGTGAGGTGCACCATTTTGGCTACAGGACATCTAATATAAAGTATCTGTTAATATGATAAAAGTACTCTTGAGGATGTTGTCATGTCCAGAAATTGTCATCCAAATTAAATAATCGTGAAAATGTCATGTTTTTTTGCTTTAGTCTATAGATAGATATCAACTGATAATTTTATCACTACTATATCTAAACTCCTCCAACTTCAGTGCAAATATCAAAATCACAGAAGATGCTTGAAAAAGTCTCTGATTATTAACTATTACAACATCTTGAAAAATTACAGGTTTAAAATCTACATAGTCACATGCATGAACAAGTTGCTTTGGAGTAAAATGTTAAGTCGATCCACTTTAATTGCACAAATGTGACATTAAATTTTATGACAATTGTAAATCAAGACAATTTTTTCCCTATTGAAAAGGATGAGTCCTCAGCGAAGTAGCTTAAGTATCCAGATTAACCTCATAGTTGCCCGAGAAATAAAGAAAACATATATGAATGATGAATGTTTTTCATAAAAAGAATCCTTCATTGACAGGTGACCTGTAGGGATACTTCTCTGAAAATACCGAGTAATATGGAAGAGAAGAAACAGAATTTTTTTCTCCAATGCAAAGTTATTTTCATGTTAGAATTATGAGGACCAGGTTCGGATTTACCCAAAGGAAAAGAAAGGACTAGGAAAAATAAGTGGCCTGTAGTTTCCCAATCATTACTTTCTGGAGTTCTGCATGTGCTCCTGCTCATAAGCTGCATTGCAAGCTAAATGGTTACAGCACTTAACTGCTCACATACACTACTATTGCATCAGCATCCATGCTCTTGTTTATCACTTGAAAAGAATAGGAAAAAAAAGACCTTGAAAGACCTTAATATACACTATTTGGCATCTCCTACTACTAACAAATCTTCAGTTCTTCCAAGGAAGACAAGGTTTGATGGGTAATGAGAAAAGTAAATGGCCCCAAATCAGTCTGCAGAACATCACTACACATCACTACAGCTGACAAGAGGCCACAGAAACTAGCAAAACTCACTACAGTGCTCAAATGCACCACAAATGTAGACTTGTATATTTATATTGCTCCAAGAAGTATGAACAGCTCAGATGAAAGAATAAGCACGAAATAAATTGAAGGTAGCCCAGCACAAAAGGACCTGGGGGTGCTCACTGACCACAGCTGAACATGAGTCAGTGTTTGCTCAGGTAGCCAAGAAGGCCAGTGGCATCCTGGCCTGTATCAGCAATAGTGTGGCAAGCAGGACCAGGGCAGTGATTGCTGCCCCATACTTGGCACTGGTGAAGCCACACCTCGAGTCCTGTGTCCACTTCTGGACCCCACAATCAGGAAGAATATTGAGGTGCTGGAGCTAGCCCAGAAAAGGGCAATGGAGCTGCTGGAGGGTCTGGAGTACAAATCCTATGAGGGAGCTGGGGTTACTCAGTCTGGAGGAGGCTCAGGGGTGACCTTATGGCTCTCTGCAACTGCCTGAAAGGAGATTGTAACCCAAAAACATGCAACAGGACAAAAGGAAGTAGCCTCAAGCTGCGACAGGGTACATTTAGGTTGGACAATAGGGCGAAATTCTTCACAGAAAGGGTGAAATGGGCTGCCCAGGGACATGGTGGAGTCACCACACCTGGACTTCTTTAAGGAAAGACCTGATACAGCACTTCATGCCAGGGTCTGGTTGACACAGTAGTGCTAAAGCACAGGCTGGACTCAATAATCTCAAAGGTCTTTTCCAATCTAACTGATTCTCTGATTCTGAATTCTGAGTTATTAAATCCAATGCAGCCATTTATCGAGTGGATATCCATTAGATAGCCATCAAATATCCACTTCATACTATTTGCATCTTTGGTAGAACATGAGAACTCAGAAGAGCCAGCTGAAAGTACTCAAAAGCATAAAATATTGAGGATCTATGTATTTTACAGAGGAGACCAGCCCTACGACATCATAATCCTCTTCTTGATTTAAGGTCACTAAACTACAGGAAATGGTTGAAGACTTGTGGGTAATTTCCATTTCATGTGTAAAGGATGCAGCTGAAGAGCCACACTTTGAATCGAGCACTCCCAGAAACAAAGTTCAGAGATGGAATATCCTTTGGTTAATCAGCCATAACCTTTCCTCTTCCCCTTGAAAATGGGAAAACTCATTTTCCAAGTTACTGTTATGAGATGGGTATTGCTGGGGGATAACAATGAACAAGGCATAGATTTTACCACCCCACAAGAATGAAGAATTACTCCCTTTGGCTGAGGGACAGTGTTGGAGATAATTAAAGGGATTCTATCACCATCAGACAGTACCAAAACACAGCTTTTATACACAATGAAAGAAGGGAACCAATGAGACAGGAAGAGACTTCGCAAGACAACTGAGGCCAGCAGCTTCTCACTACAGGACTGCCAAATTCTATCCAATGCAGGATTATACTGAATAAAATATTCATTGAGCCTATTGTGGCCTCTTTCCAAGTCTAACAGCCTTTACTGGGCCCTTGGTGCAAAACACACAAGAATCCCAGACACATACTAGAAAGCTTGATGCAAAGAAGGCTGTTATGGACTATGTTCTTGCCACTCTACCTGAGACTCAAGGGAAGATATCTCTGAGAATAAAGGTCTGTGCGAAGTTTTGCAGTATGGACTTCCCTAACTACTCCTACCACTAGCACTGCTTTCAGATACAAAATTGCTTTGCATTCAGAGTAACCCTTTGCTACCAGAGCTGACTGTTACTCCCTCTTAGCATTTTTTTTAAAATCAAACTTTAGTTCAGCATGTCTGAGGACAGCAGACTTTATACTTTATATATGAGGTGCAAGAGCATGTTCTTGCAGGCTCTGAAATCTGTGTGGTGCAGTGTTTTAATGGATTGGTACTTCACCTCTAAGCATTTGGTCTCTGCCCAGTTTAGGATAAAAGGCATAGCTGAATGCAAAGAGATTGCTTATAGTCCTTGGCTTTATCTCTGTCACAGAAGTCCTACTCAGCTTGCAGCAAAATTATAGCTGCTATTCGACAGTGCCTTATTAGGGGAACTGCCTTGCCAGCACTAGAGTGCATGAGCAGTACTGGTTGAGAGATTGCACACTCCCACCTGCACTATACTTAGTTCTAGCCAACACTAATCATTTCCAAGACACATCTACTAATGTGCATTTCCTCTCAAAATACTGACTAATGGTGAATATCAATACAGAAAACTGATAGGATAAATGACTTGGATTTACCTGTTTCACATAATGGGAGCATTTACCTTTAAACAATTTGTGACCTATAAAATGTTCACTGCAATTAATGATTAATTAATTACAAAAGTGCAGACATTGTTCCAATTACAGTTATCCTTATTGTTGCATTAAAGCATTGGGCTTGATGGTTTGGTTTTTTGGGGTTTTTATTTTGGTGGGTTCTTTTTTGGTTTTTGTAATATGGAAGCCAAAACAGTAATTCACTGCTTAAAGCCGGTTTCTCTTCTGGAGCCCTTTCTCTCACATTTTCTCTGCCCCTTGACCTCAGGCATCTGTCACAGCAACACCTCTGCCCATAGCAGGGGAGAAGGTGAATGGTTTCATCAGGAGCAGATGCCAAAATGCTCCTTGCGTGGGCTGGGACAGAGTGATCATCACTCTCAGCTGTTGTACAACTTGACTGCTGCTCTGGAATATTCTCCAACCCCAAGAGGTCCCAGGACAATGCACTGCTGATTCTGATGATTGGTTTGTCTCCCACACTGCAGAAAGTGCTGATGGGAAATCAATCACACAAGTTTGAAGGGCCAGATTTTGCCCTGCAATCTTTAACCAGCAACAGCTATTGCATTCTACAGGGGAAAAAGAACACCTATTTTTTAATAGCTTCATGTGGTCTTCAGATCTCTGTTTTTCAACAGGCATCACTGCATAACAGAAACACAACTGATTTTTGCAAATGATAGTTCTGAGAAAAGAAAATAGATGCATGAAAAATAATAATGTATTTCTATGATCTCGGATCTATGAGAAAGATCTGATCTATAGGTCTCAGAAGTATTCCCAATACTGACCACATGATGAGGCACAAAGAACTAAAAATGGAATCACAGGCATCTTTAGGTTACTCTGTAAAATGGAAAAAATTAATACCTTCAGAAAAAGGATGGAAGAGCAGAATGTCAGCAAGGGAGGATATAAAAGAAAGTATGTGAAAGAAATAGAGGATTTGCAAGGAAAAACGTCTAACAAAGTCCGCACGTTAGTGTATTAAATATCTTCTTCTGTATCTCAGTATTAAAGTGTTGAAAAATTAATTTAATTCTATAAGCATTCTAGATCCATTAAATAAACATCATTGGTAACTCCTACAAATTTTGCAAGCCCTCTATGTTTTACTTACCAAAATTTATAGATTACAATGGCAGTCCTCTCACTGTGTTCAACACTCCTTTGGATCTGATACCAATACTGCAGAAGCTGAACTTGCCCAGTCTTCCTAATGTGAACTGGTGAGCATGTTCTTTTCAAAGTAATCAACATCAATTTATCAGTAAAATGTTTGAAAGATGCTGGACTTTGGTGACGAAATCCTGGTAGAATTAAAGTCAATAGCAAAAGCTATCAGTTCAGCCACAAGGATCCATTATCTCAGGTAACAATTACTTCACTTGGTCTGAACTCTTTCTGCCTGTTGCAGAAATCCTTCTTTCTCTCACACATTCAAAAGACTCAACTACTATCCTAATTTCTGTTTCTCCTCATCACCTCAAATTATTTGCCTTCTCTACTGGTCTAAAGAATAAAGGATCAGTCTTTAAATATTGACTATTGTGTGCAGTTTGCCAGTCTCTTTGGACATGTACAGCAGCAGCCCAACTAATAATCAAAACAGGCCAGCAGGAAACAAGCCATGTCACTCATGCAAGCATGAACAGGTGCTGAGAAACATTTACTTCTCAATCTCTAAATACCCATGGAAAATATTTGATATAAAAAAAAATAATAATCTGTTGTTGCAATTACAAGAACCAGTCTGCTTAAAGATGAATCCTCAAAGACTCACACTTTCTGCCTGCATCTCTTGAGCTGCAAACTAGAAAAGAGGATTTTACTTACCATATATGAGGAACCTCCTCCTAAGTCCAAAATTGGCTGATGCCCTAAGCACTACCAACATACAAAATATTAAACCACCAGTAGATCCCAATGACTGTAAGTAACTCTAATACCATGTGGAGATTGACTCAAGGGGACCATTGCACCATGCTTACAATTCTCATGCTTCCAGACCACAGCTGCTTCCTTGTAAAAGAGACTGTTCAATTCTGAATCTAAGAAGAGCTTTATTTTTAAGGATTTGTCTGTTTATCAAATGTATTAGCTAGAATAACCAAATAATGGAAGATGGTTATCCTACTCTCTAAAACTGTCTATTATGATAGTCTTAGATTATCACAGTAACTGTGAAACACCTAATTCTGCCAGATGTGTAAAAATTTGCATATATTTTTATTAGAATGTGATTTGCACTTTTATCCCACAAAACTTCCTTAGTTTTCAAGTGTTTGTTTTCCTAAGAGACTGACCCAAGTCAAAGCTAAGGTTAATCAGAGATAAGATGTTTTTCACTTTGCACCTTGATAAATTCCTTGCCACAAAATTCCACAGGGCTGTGACTATATCACATTACCAGTATCTGCAGCAGCTAGCTAGTCTCCACCTGCTCCATGTTCACAGAAAGGCAGGATCAGCCTCATTCAACAGCCAAATCCTTCAGTTTCACTTCTTTGCATTGATTTTTCTTTTTTTTTTTTTTTTTTTTTACTTCTCATTACTTCTCACATTTTCTTTTGCACCTATGCAGTCACAGGAAACAGGGCCACAGAAAAAAAAAATGGTCACCTAGCTCAATTCTCTGTCCCAAAACAAGATCAAATATATGACATTGTATTACCTCATTACTATAAGGTTTTTTTCTGCTTTATAGATAAAATCTTTTTTTTTCCTGCCCCTTACCTACGACACTGATTAACCACATAGTCTTCCCTAGGGTATAAGAAATAAACAGTGTCACTCATTCCAAGAATGAGTAACAACCTGCAACAAGTTGCAGCTTGCAACTACAGAGACTGACATATTGCTACACTTCAATTTCAAAAATATTTTTAGAAAAATCATATTCAGGAATTTTATAATTAACTGACACTTCTGTTGAATGTTCAGCTTGCCACAGAGTTCCACACCCATGGCTGAAATTGTGTGGAATGATGAAAGTACTTCAGCACACAGAACACTGTACATCAAGAAGACGTCCTGGAATATCTTATCTTCAGCAATTTCCTGCACAGGGATCACCTACATACCTGCATTTGAGGCAAATGGGAATTGTGTCTCACCTACAATTATAATAGTGTGTTTTACCTTACAACAGCTGGTAAGGGGCTGGGCCTTCTCTTGAACGCACTGCTGTAAAGCACGACTGATGATGGAAAGTGCAGCTGGATGGCATCAGCATTCAAGACAATTATGTAATATCTGTAACTATACACAAACCAATCTCCAGCAGTTCTGGCTATGTAGTTACTGATATGGACAGCACAAAGAATAAGTATGTTTCTCCTTTAAAACACTAACCCATAACTGTTTCACTCTCAAATCCATGGTGAGAGACACAGTTTAAATTGCATTTCCCACAGGTTAGCCAAGAAAGTCGACACCATGCTCTTCACCCACAGCTGACCTTGACTCACAGTGAAACGGCAGTCTTGTCTCTACAGGATTTCTAACATGCATATGTTATTCTTGCTAGCAGTCCAAATTGTGTAACTGAACACCTTGTGCTAAGTGCTGTAAAGACACAGATGAAAAAGACAGTCCCTGCAGAAAAAGCACATCTGCTTTGTCAGTCATAAAACCTTAAAATACAGGTTCAAGTGATTCTACATCTCACTATCCCTTATGATTCCATCTTTGTCTCCACTTGACATTGTTGAGAACAATCTTATTTTCTGCAAAACAGATGTCACAGCATGTGTGACATGTGAAAAAATATGTAAACCTTAGAGGTGAGTGATGATTCCATAAACTGCTAAATCATGTCAAACCTCAGAATATTTTGAGTTTCAAAATGTGCCTGAAGGCTTGCTTAAAAAGTAGAGCTTTTAGTGAAAGATGCTCTCTCTTTGAAAGGACCTCCCAAATTTTGATTTTTAATTTAAACTATAAATTATCGGGGGTTTATATATAATTAAAATTTGTAGCTCTAGTCTCTGTTCACACCTGACATTCTGCTAGGCCTGCAGTCCTTTCCAGGTTATTCAAGTTATTCTTGCAGCAGTGGTTGGATACTTTCAAAACAGCCAGTGAAATCACAGAATATACTATATTTACACTAGTAATGCAAAGAGAAAAGTTTGATCTTTAATGTCCTAACTGTGTCCAAGGTGGTCCAAGGCTTTCTAAAACAAAAGGAACGCACCTGTGCCCTATGCACAGAAAAAGAAATGGAATCTTGGTTTCTTCTGTATCAAGGCATCTCAGTGTCATCTCTTATCCACAAATCCAAGCATGATTTGTGTCATCATTGACTAGCATAAAAACAGACAGGAAACATAGGAGCATGATGCTGCATTGTGGAAATACAAAAATGCTAGCTTTCATTATTCCACAGTGTCAATATTCATGTTAAAGTCAATGCATTCCTTAATACATAAGAGAGATCTATTAAGCAACCAAACAATCTGAAATGTCCCACTTCCATCTTGTTTCTAAGCTGTGTTTAATCAACATGACTACGTGTTTTGTCCAACTTCTCTTGACAGTAAGTATTTCTTTCAAACTTTCGACTTTAATTTATGTGAACTTAAAATGGGAGGACCTATTTGGCTATGGTATCTCCCCACTGGTGTTGAACTGCATCTTTTATAACTTGCAATAGAAATGTGTTTCTATGATTAAAAACAGAATTTCCTTTCCCAAATGGTTTTTCAGAACAGAGAAAGTAGGTAGAGGATTTTTAAAAGATATTTTCCAGATACAATGGCCATCAGCTTGCCTTTTCCTCCCACCCTTCTGACCTGCACAGATGTTGTGGATTCCCTTTCACCACCTGATCCAACAGAAGAGTGAGCTCTTGGCTCTAGGGATGTTTCTAATCCCACTGACATGTGGAGTTGTCAGAAATTACCTGTACATGACAATATCAGGTGAACTCATTAAAAAAAAAAAGATAGATAGATAGATAGATAGATAGATAGATAGATAGATAGATAGACAGATAGATAGACAGATAGATATACACAACAGCATACTCTATCATCACAACTAAATAGAGTTAGACAACCCGAATTTAAATACACCTTTTCCTCACAGTCTCTCAAGTGCCTCCACAATATTTGTGTGCCATTGTGTAGACTGAACTTTGGTCATTATTATGGCTATATCCTGATTTCAATGCCCTTGAGAAGATTGTACTAGACCTTCAGATATCCTTTTCAATACTATTTTCCTTCAAACCTATAAATTATACACAATATGGTCTCCAAGGAAAAATGATCTCTTGGATGAGCACTAAATACAAAGGACTAGCACAAATATATTTTTTTTCATCAAATAAAGTACTGTACTTCTACACGTTTTTAATTCTTAGATCAGCATACACAGCTTTAACATTTCATTAAGGCATATCAGGTACAAATGTTTCATGTCACTTGATCATAACATGCTATCTCAGGCACTTAATAATCAATCTGCTCTCAGAAAAAGCCTATTTGCAAAACACACAACAGGAGGGAAACATGAATTATGCTTATTTAACTGGATTGCTTATCTTGGTAAGTCTATCAGCATCATAAAATTTCACGTTACTGACTCTTACCAGTTTTCTTCCAAAAAGAATTCCGAAACAAAACCGAGGATCATCTCAACCACCTTGCACCTTCTACAGCTATTCCAGCCCGAAGTCAGTGATTAACACCAGCTCAGGTATATTTGCACACCATGCATTCATACTGACCGTTTGGATGGGGACCTACTTTTACTGGCGTATTGGCAATTAAGGAGATGACAGAAATGAAACTCACCAAATGGAATGAGAAAGAAACCACACCCCTCCACCCAGCTCACCAGGCAAAGACTAGTAAAGGCTCATCTAACACCTTTACTCATGTTTGCTATTTTTCAAACTACTTCTCAGGTGGTACCATCAAACTGAAATCCCTTCAAGCAGCAGCGCCTGACATAGATTTAAAAAATAACACCATACTATTTACCACCATCAAGGAGATGCTGTTCATTTTCCCTCCTCACTTTCTTTTCCATGTTGACTCAAAGATATGGGTTTAAAAAAAAGTCACTAAAATTAGTGAGTAGTCTGGCTTAGAAATGCTAGTGTTAACACTTGCTGATCTGCTCTCAAGCCACACTGTCAATTTGCAAAGTATCTTTTGTATTAAAAGAGATGCAATGACTAATACTAACACCCTCCAGGAAACTATGCCAAGGCACATGGAAAATAAGACAGTGACTGGAGACAGCCAACACTGCTTTGTTGCAGGCAAATCCTGCCTGACAAAATTGGTGGCCTTCTATTATGGGGTTACAGTGTAGGTGGATGAAGGAAGAGCGACTGATGTCATCTACCTGGACTTGTGCAAAGCCTGTGACAGTGTCCTGCACAACATCTGTATCTCTAAACTGGAAAGACATGGACTTGATGGATGGACCACTCAGCAATAAGGAACTGGCTGAATGGTCACACTTAAAAAGTTGCATCAACAGCTCAATATCCAAGTGGAGACCAGCAACAAGTAATGTTCCTTAGGAGCTGCTACTGGCATCGACAAACATCTTTGCTGGTAATACAGACGGTGGGATCAAGTGCACCCTCAGCAAGTTTGCCAACATCACCAAGCCCTGTGGCATGGTCAACATGCTACAGGGAAGAATTCCAATAAGGACCTGGACAGGCTTGAGGTGGGCCCATGAAGAACAAGTTCAAGGTCCTGCACCTGAGTTGAGGAAATGCCAAGGACAAATACAGACTGGGAAGAGAAGGAACTGAGAGCAGCTCTGAGGTGAAAAGCTTGGGGTTGCTGGTGGATGGAAAGCTGGATATGAGCCAGTACTGAACCCTTCCAGCCTAAAAGCCAACCACATCCTGGGCTGCATCAAAAGCAGTGTGACCAGCAGATAAAGGGAGATGATTCTGCCCTCTACATCTCTCTTGGGAGAACCACCACCCCCTCCCCTCCACCCCCAGCACTGCATTCAGCGTAAGAGAGTGAGGGCCATGAAGACAACTGGAGGGCTAGAGAACTCTTCCTATGAAGACACGCTCAGAGAGTTGGGGTTGATTTCCCTTAAAGCCCCTCTAGTAGCTGACGAGAGCCTACAAGAGAGCTGGAGAGGGACTTTTTACAAGAGACAGGAAAAGGGGTAACAGCTTCAAACTGAAAGAGATTAGGTATGATGAAGAAATTCTTCACTTTGAGGGTGGTGAGGCACTGGAACAGGTTGTGCAGAGAAGGTGTAGATTCCAAATCCCTGGAAGCATTCAAGGCCAGTCTGGATGGGGTTTTGAGCAATCAGGTCTAGTGAAAGTCCCTGCCCATGGCAGAGGGGTTGGAGCTAGATGGTCTTTAAGGCCCCTTACAACCCAAGCCATTCTGTGATTCTCTTAGGATCTAAAAAAGCACAAAAAGGAAAAAGGATCAAGATAATGGTATACTGCAAAGCAGTTTACAGCCAATTTATATGCAAAGCTAATTGTAATTCAGATAAGCATATCACAAGATAGAAGAAGTTGCACAATGTTACACAAGCAATGAGGTGTTTCCAAATCTATTTTCTGTATCTCTGCCATACAGTGAAAAAGAAGGAATCTCTACAACCATAAATGATCCTCAAGTGACTACAGCTCTTTCGTTGAAAACAATTTTTTAACCACATGCTTAAATGTAGATGTCTAAAGTTCAAAGAATCCCCTTCCTCTTATATCTTCTAAGCAGAGACATGAGATTTTCAAGCAGTACCTGCTGAATGCTTGAAAAAACAAGCCCCTTACACAAAATTTAGGAATGCACAGATCTCAGTACCACTGGACTAAACAAACTTGTATGAGACAGTACCACATAAATTCTTCAAATTTCAGCTCCTGAAATTTTTTGTCATATGATGCTACCATATTAATTCTCACAAATTTAAAATGAGATCTTTGGCAAACCAAACAGTAATAAAGTCCTGTGAGTCACACCAGATCCTCTGATTTAAAGAAAATAATTTTTAACTTAATCATAGTTTATTTTGCAACATAAATTAAGGAACTACTAAAAGACTCATTTCTAAAAGAAAATCAAACTATTTCATTTGAAAGGAGAAATATTGTGATTTTTTCCCCCCCATTATTGCCCTACTTACAGTTTTCTCAAGAAGAACTCAAAACGTTTGCTGGTTGTAGTAAATAGGCAGTTCATTGTGTCTCAAAACTTCACATCCTTAGGCCCTAATTCTGTAAATGTTTAAGTTATGAGCAAAGGATGATAGACACTAAGAAATTTGAACACCAAAGCCAGGATGTCATAGAAGAGTGAGAATTTTATTCTGCTATGTTCTGTCAATAAACAGACATCTTCTTTTCTAAAGCATGAGAATCCTCCCAATGTTTCCAGCACTATTAATATACAACATAGCTGGGTCTCAAGATTTGCATTCCAACTTATCTACTGTCTTGTATGATGAATATAAAAGTTTATGTACTTACAGCGAATTGTGTGTTTATCATTTGCATTCAGTTTTTTCTTAATTCTGTGAGTAAAATCTCCGTGCATAGTTCAAGGCCAACAAAACAGTTTCAAGGATGAAGGAAAAGAGGCTGGTTGTATTCATTTTATAGCCAGGATCTCAGCACAAATTATCATGAATGTATCAATTACATGTTTCTTAGTAAAGAGAAAGGTTGATTAATACTGATATCCTATGCCTTTCAATTTGATACTGTTTTGATCATTAGTGTTTCAGGCTACCTGTAAACAAGAGCAGCAACACGCCTCCAGAGAGGACAGAAAAATACTTCTTTGCTAATGTCATGGGTGCAATACCTCTTGGGGAAAGTTGTTTTTAAGATTACCACAACCAAGGTACTGGTTGATGAAGGGACGACTTAGAGCAGTGAATGCCAAAATCAAATTTAGTATTCAGAACTTTGGGCAAAATGATAAAGCAACCAAGAATTCAATTTATAAAGTATGGGTCAATAATTCTATCTTAAATGGAATTGCTTTGAAAGACAAACTGAAAAGCAAGTTAACAGCTGAAAAACCTAAAAATTAACACAGAACGCTTTTCTCCCTTCAAGAAATTCTCAATTACTTCAGTGGAACAGGATTAGGCCACTGGCTCTGTAAATGTACAAGACACAAGAGACAAATGCATTTTCTCTTTGCACTAATATAGATGTCTGGCAAATTCTTTTTGCTGTTACCATGATTCAAATATTCTGATATTTCAGGAGAAAAATAACATTTAAGTGTATGACTGAACACAGACAATTTTTAGACATATACAGGTTAGAATTAACAGTGAGGTCAAAATTTCTTCTTTAAATTAAATTACGTTCTCAAATCTCTAATTCACATATATGAAAATTTAGAATATGTATTAACAACAAAAAAAAAGTCAAGAAAGCAACTGATTTTGCTTTCTCAGTTTCTAGCCCTAAATTTTTGTTTCCTGTTCATCCACCTGGTGAATAAAAATGAGCAACAGGTGGAATCTCCCAACTTATTTGCATCTTTACATCAAAATACTACAGGTGAGTAAGAAAAAGGCCCACTTCTCCTGCAGCAAATACTTTTATACTCCAATTGGCAGTAAAAATATTTCCCAGTAAGCAGCTGGGCCACTCAACAGCTCTTGGGAATATAGGTTGTCTAGAACTCAAATTATCTGAACCATAAAACTACAGATTATCTCAAACTGGAAGGAACTCATAAGGATGGAGTCCAAATCCCTCCTCCTCACAGGACTACACAAGAATAAATCATAAGCCTAAGAGTGTCATCCAGATGTTCCTTGAACTCCATACAGGGAGTCATGTAGCTCCATACAAATAAAAGACACCAATAGACAGGAGAATTTTGGCATTCAGGATAATTTATGCAATTTGCAGACAATCTGGAAGGAAATACTTAGCATTGTGGGACACCAGAACTTTGCTTAAGGAATTTAAAGGAGTTTAAACTCAGCTTCCCCCACTTCCTGTTTTCTTTGTGGGTTTTTTAAGAGCCCCTGGTTCTCCCTTCATTTTCCCATATTAATGCTTCCATGTTTTCATACAAGTCTACAGTACCATTGCAAACTTATGGAACAAATCAGTGGAGTTCTTATGTCCTTTCATATTTTAGTACCTGTTTCCCCTGCATGTTCAGAGTTTCAATTTTATCGGATTTTAAAGAAATATACAAAACTTAAGAAAAGTAGAAGATGGAGGAAGAAAATAAAACTTGCTATGAAGTAAGAGCACTCCACAACTGATTGAAACACACCAAGACTCATGCTATTTAGCCTTTGGTACAACTGTGGGGAAAACCAGCATCATCAACAGCAGAAGGAAAGCTTTAAATACAGGACATTGTAATTTCAGTTCTAAACTGTGTGCCAAGTTTATATCAACGTTTCAATGGAAATGCCACAAAATCAAAAGGATTTATGTACTAAAAAATTAGCAGTGTGGTGGCTCTGGAAACCTGCAAACCCTGACTCTTTAGCAGCGGCTAGCAAATTGGTGTTGACAAATCTTATATATTATAAAAGGTGTGTGTGTACATATATATACACATACAAAAGGTGTTTATGAATCTAATATACATATACGTATATTACAATAAAGGTGTAATTGTGACTCTTGTAAAGTATACAAAAGCAAGCAAATTAGTTAGCAAGGTATCCCATTCACACTTCTCTTAACTTCTGAGTACATAAACACAAGCAAGACTTTTAAGTGGCTCTATGTAGAGGTATTTTTTTAAATTATTTTGCAATATTTCAGTGCAAAGACAGTTTTCTAGACCACAATATTAATAAAGATAGCTATTTCATTTACTGTAATTCTCAAAAAGCTGCTCTATCTTTTCTTTCCTAGTTCCTGAAGTGATTCACCTGGCATCTGGGAACAAAGATACCTGTATTGCTCAGTGGCTTCTGATGTATGTTTGGTAAACCAAAAACACCTCTGAAACCAAAAATGAAGATGCTTTTACTAAGAGTAGAAATACTTATGATTCTGAATGCAGAAGACCAATTATAGGAGTCAATCTGAATACAATTCCCAGAAGCCTCAGAAGCATACTCAGATATGTGTTATTGGCAGTACTGTTTTGAATCCGATTGTTCTGCTCGTTGAGTAAGCTACACTTATGACTGCTAAAAAAACCTGAATTTCAAGTTAACCACATTTTACTGAATTTGGCAAGAAGCATGGGCATAGGAAAAGGATGTTTCATATCAGTTTTTTCAAATAGAACACATCCATCACAGTTTTTGCAAAATAAAAATTTATTAACTATATCAAACAACATATAAAATGACAAATAAAAAATGCAGGGTGCATGAGTCATTAACATATGTGCAATCTTGTCATATGCCCTTATTTTCCACAGGAGTTGGCTGGAATTAACACCATGGCAATCTGTGCTGGCTCTTGGGCAGGTAGGAGATAAAGGAAGAAGGTATATGGGATGAGACCTGCTCTGCAGAGCTGTCTACAAAACACAGTGACTGCTGCAGTGAAATGACTGGGTGTTTTATCCCATACTGCTCTGCAGTGCATGTATTTGCTAAATCAGGATACTCAGTCTTCAAGGTAAACTATTCAAGTGTGCCTTTTCTCCAGTATGTTGTGTCACAAAGGCCAAACAGACCTATGGAAAATATCTACCCTTTTCTTTCTTTTCTTTCTTCTAACCATCATCTGCTTCTTCTCAGGCAAGGTCACTGATAAGCAACAACAAAACAAAAAACGCATGGTTAGATTGTGCAGGTCATAGATAAAAATCTCCATCTTTTTCCTATGCTTTTTTCTCGTAAGATATGAAATGGATCAGCCTTGTAGTAGGCAGTTCAGAAAGTCCATCAGTGATGGCTAACTTTAAATTTAGCACCTTTTGAAGACCTTGCATACAGAGTGTGGGCTACCAGATACCAGAAACATGGCAGTAAGTGACTGAACAGACAGTGATCTGTTCAGAAAGGGCAGAGACCCCTGAGAAGGTTCTTCAGAGCAACTGGAGTTCACCCAGACACGTTACCAGCCTTTCCACTATGAGCACTTCTCCAGAGCTGATAAGGGTGACGCAGTAGCACACTGTAAAAGAAGCAAAAGAGGCCTTCCTCACTCTCAACATTTAAAGAATACTTGCTGAAAAATGCTGACAGTGTCCTGAAGATAAAAGGGGACGTCCATGCAAACATCAACCTGAAAACCCATGAATGTAAATGGATAGCTGCTATTGTTTAATTCAGTGAGCAGCTTCTCTGACCCAACATCAAAATGGCTCTGTTTCCCTGAATAAAAAAAAGATGTTTTGAATTTGCTTCATTCTGAGAAAGCAAGGGACCACATGTATGAAGGTTCTACTACATGTATACATTTTATTCACAGAAAACACAGTTTTAGCAAACAATTAAAAGATTGCTTTTAACAGTCTCATTTCCCATCTGTTTTAATGGCATACTAAGGTGTCAATTTCATTGCATTGTTTTTGCCCCTGCATGCAAAGAACTGATATTTAGTCAAAGAAAGTCTACATGCCCACATATATTTATCTATATTTAGCACACATTTATGAATATTGGGTGTGGTGTATTTTATCTTTTGGGTTTTTTTACTTAAAATTGGCAGTGCATATAGGAGTGCTAAAATAAACTAAAATTTGAAAGGCATTTTCTTTGCTTCCTGTCCCCTTGTAATCAGACACTGAAAGAACTGAAGAGAAAGAACAAGTTCTTAGAGCTGCGAAACAAACAAACAAAACAAATTAGCAGAAGTAGCATGTAAAAATAAACTTACTTGAGCTTTTTTGATTTTCCAGCTGGTCTTTGGGTTCATGAAGTACTCCTGACTTCCATCCACATACATCTCCGGACTCCTCTGTGTAATCCTTCTTAACAAGATTGTTCTCCATATCCACTCCTCAGGTTCTTTTACTTCTCTTTTTTGAGGTCGTATGTCCAATGGTCATTGAATTCTAATTTTTCTTAGCATCCAAACTCTGTATGTTGGCTAACAGAACCTCAGTTTTTCCACCAGCAGCTTCCTTTTAACTGAACGTTTGATTCTTTTTCCCTGATGTGACACTGTTACTCATTCCTCTCATCACAACCTCTCCATCTTACACATGCAATGTCCAAAAACCACATTAGCTCTTGTGAGAATGCTGCAGCCCAGCCTGTGCCCACTATCCCTGAGGACTGAAGCATGCTATTTTCCTGGAATATGGAGGTCCAGTAACTCCACACACAGTAAAGCCCTCAAGCTCAAGTTGATCCAATCATGCAGAATATTTTAAAAGGTTGAGAAAAACATTTATTCATCACTGAAGTGATGAGATCTGGAGTTTGATGAAAACTGGAGTTTTGAGATTGGGTGCAGGTTGATCACAGCCAAAGGATCAGCAGATTGTGAAATTCTTGAAGAACAGTAATTCTGTTTCTTTTAGTAAATACGTAACATATCAACTGCAGGCATCTTACCACTGCTGGAACAGACATCTTTTTCTATGTGTGAGGGTATTTTAACTCGACCTGTGTAAACTCTGGGTGTTTCCTAGCAAGACCCGGAATGGACTTTGTGCTTGCACGTGCTGAAAAAACACAAGCATTACTTTTTAGTGTCAACTCCCAGCCCAAGGAAACTGTTTTTCTGGATTTTTAATTCAAACTATGCAGCATAACCAAGACACTGCAGAAATATAATTCTAAACTTATAACAATTAGTGTTAGACATACCAAGAGTATTATAAAGATACAAAGAAAGTAAAAAGCCCTGCAGTCAACCTTATCATTTTCTATGGCATAACAATATTATTTCTTCCTAAATATGCACATACCCCCCCCAAAATATCCTGAGTATTTATGCATAGGACATGACAGCCCTGATGTATGCAAAGTTGTTACAAACACAGTTTCCTATTTAAACATGGCCTTTTCCTCTTCAGACAACAGAGGAATTGCTAGTGCCTCTGAAAATGTTACTAAAACAAATCACTAGTGCTGAAAACTAATACACTGGACACAACAATCCTGGCGTAGATTGAAATAAAAGGATGAGCCACTGCTTTACAGCATCACAAGAAGCCTGGGAAACCCCTTTCAATAGTATCCCTTATGTGAGAGAATGCCCTGCTGCAGCACTGAAGGAATGCCAGAACATCTACTCCCTACAGTTTATCCTCAAAACAAACCTTGGAGATCTTTGGAGATCTTCTCTTTCTGCACGTTAACTATTTTATTTGAATTGAGAAACTGTTCAGAAAGTGACAAAGATGGACTAGGTTAAATGCTGTAACATGGTACTTATTCACACTACATTAGGTAGAGGAACACTAAAATTAGGCATAAAATTTTATTCCCCTGGTAATATCCTCCAGTATTGGCTAGAGACAGGAGGAAAAAACAGGATTTCCTTTGGAAAAATAAAGCAGGCTGTTGATATGAAATATAAATATTGCAGTATTACATCTGCAATACTATGACTGTTTCTGTTGGGGGGGACAGGAGGTGAGGGAGACAACATCACCAGAAAGCCTGGAAAAAAATTACCCATTCAGTGAAAAGTCTAAAGTCTTTTTTGAATGGTAACTATATTGTCCATTACATTCTGCCTACAAACAATCTTATTAACAAAAAAAAAACCTTGAGAGAGTGAGGAGATATTTTCTTTTGATTTTACTGGAGCCACATGAGAAATATGTTTGGCCTGTCATTCTATAAAATGATATTAAAAGCCTGTTCCAAAGCTCACTGCTCTGTTTTCTTTGGAGTCAGAAGCAAGATCATACAAAGCAGGAATAAAACAACAGTCTTTCTAAAACCCCTCATAAAAATATTTTTTCTTAAATTGCTTCTTTGCCCTAATTCTCCTCAGTACAGCACCAAGCAAGGGACAGCACTTGCCAGATTCAGACTGAACCAGCTGAAGCCATACCAAGTGAACATATATTTGTTGTAACCCATGTCCTTTTCAATCAACTTCCTGATAAAAAATGCCATGAAGACATTAAGGTATGAGAAATGCAGACCTTTAATACTTCACAAAATAAAAGACCCCAGTGCTGATTTTGTTGGGAATCTGTCACCTTACAGATGTTTATGCATTTGCCCGGTGCAGAACTATAATCAATTTGGTTATGACAGACCTTCAAGAAAAATAAAATTTATCCTGAAGGAAACTGGTTTCTGAAACCAACTGCCCAGATGCATTAGGCAGGGGGGGAGTTTCTGCAAACCAAAGGGTCTACTGGCAGACACAACATTGATTTCTTATTGTTTACAACCTACCAGACAGCTCTATACTGACCTGATTTGATGGTTCTCTCTGGGGCACCCTGCAGCCCTGGTTATTTCTACATCCAAGCTGGCCATCTTCCTTACTTGGCGACTGTGTTCCACATCTGCAGTTTCAGTGCAAACATGCTGAACTAGTATATACACACCGAAAATCTGATCCGAGATCACATTTTAAATCCGATCTAATAATAATGTTTACTGTTTGAATGACTATAAGTATGATCCCTTTCAAGGGATCAAAAATCCTATTGTGATTTTTGTCTGTCTCCACATTCAACTTCCCCACACAAGATGTTTCCCCTTTACTTCAGTTTCATTACATTTTGCTGCTTTTTCCTCTATGGTTAAAATAGGCAGAATGATTCTAATCAAAGCAAAATACTGTGAAGGATTCTAAAGAGATAATCTTTGTCAACAAGCTACAAAAGCTTTGATTTGTTCTCCTTGTGACTTTTTAATCTAGGATATGTGGAGAAGATGAAGCTATTTGGTCTACACTCATTTTTACTCCATAGAAATCTGGCTGCACTTCTGTTTAAAACACCATCGATAATCTTATTAGGATTTCTCATCACTCCTATTACGAGAAAGAAAAGGTCAGTAAGTAATCCACAGCCATAAAGTTTTCTGGTACTATACTACCAAGAACTTCACATCTTTACTGAAAGTTGATCAACATAATGCAAACATTTATCAAGCTCAGACAAAGTGATATAAATCTCAGTATTTCCATGAGGATACTCAGTGCTGCATACCTATTTAATATTGAAATACTTTTCCACCACTGACTCTCTCAAGAAAACAATGACTGTTCTCAAAGTTGATCAAGAGATGATTCTAACACAGACAACTTTGTTTTATAAATGTGTTTGTGCAATGCACTTAGAAAGAAATACTCGTGATCATTTCCCATGGAAATGCTAATGTTTGGGAATTATATTTTTGTATTTTAGAGTCGGTATAAAAGCCTGACCAGCACAGAACAGTTTTCAAAACAAGTCTTTTTCAAACAGTCCTTTTCTGCCATTTATATAGCAAAGTTTCTAAGCTTTGCTAATAGTGTGCCGCATATGTGTAGCATGTATGTGTCTATAATCAAAATATTCCTTTGCATATCTCACTCATCTCCTCAACACAAAAATTAAACAAAATAGAAGAGAACAGGAAAAACAGCAACCCTCAAAAACAGTGCTTAACAAATCTGGAGAAATCATATCTCTCTGATTATACTTAAGTAGCTCCTCTTCTTTCTTAATTGTCTTTGTCTCCAAACACACAGTTGCTCAATTTTATAATATGTAACATCCAAGACTGTAGAGTAAAACAACAAAGTCATACTATGAACCAAGAACTACTACAATAAAACTGATGCCCTTTTTTATGTGGGCATACAACTGGGTATTTGAATCTAAAACAAAGAAGTCACTGCAAATGTTTAACATTTAACTATTGCCCTTGTTGGTGAAAATGGAGGGGGGAGAATGGGGGAAAGGGGGAGGAAGAATAGTCACTCTCCAGAAAGTTCAAGCTGTAAAATACACACAAAATTGAATCTACTATTAAGACCAGATTAAAATATACCTAATTCTACATTTACTCATTGTAATTAATTACTCTTCTTTTTGTTTCACTTGATGAATCAATTCAGTTTTTAGAAAAATATAGTTACTTAGAAAGATCCTGGGTTTTTACATAGTCTTGCATCAGTCTGTATTTCTAAGTGTTCAAAGTGTTATGTTGCCATCTTAATTGTTTTTAAATGTGTCATATTGCAAACAAGTATAAATATATAGTCATCAGACGACACTACAACAACCAAGTTTAACCTTATCATTCCAAACTTGATCAACCTTAATAAATCATATGGGGTACCTGCTAACTGCCCAGCAAGGGTTAACAGTTTGTTCCGATATTTGGGGGGCTTTTTTGTTTGGAGAGTGACATGACAAAGACTTTTATTTGTTTGGCAATTTTTGAAAATAAACTATCACACCGAACTGAACTGGCAATTAAAAAAAAAAAAAAAAAAAAAAAGGAGAGAAAGGTAAAAACTAAACATCATTTGGAACTGTAGCTGTTGTTCTCCCCAGCAATATCATTAAAGGTAACAAAACCCCCACACTACTAAAATTAAAGCAAATAATCTATTAAACTGTTCTACAATAGTCACAAGAACTATGTAAAGACAATTACCAGATAATAATTTCTACTTAGCCCCAACCTTAAATGCAGTTTCAAAATTAGGTCAGTTAAAATGAAAATCACCATTTTTAAGGAGATTAAGAATCATTAGGATTGAATAAAAATATTCCGAAATGACTACACGAAAAAAAAGCAAATGCAACTAAATGTTCAAGTACCCCATATTTTATACACAGCATCCGAATTATATAAGAAATGCCTATCAATGGATGCTCTCTTCAAGAAGTGGGATTCCAGTCTGACTCATTATTATCTGACAAAAAAAAAATCTAATTCACAGATAGCTTGTTTATTTTTTTCTTTTGTTGTCTTCTCTCAAAAAAATAAGCCTTTATAAGGACACATATGTAACGGAGATATATAGAGCTGAGAGAATCACCAGCAATTTGTCAATCTGCAACTTGGGTTTTAGCATTACTGGCGAGTTTGTGTTAAATAAGCATTTTTTTCCCTTTCAACCAAGAAAATGCATACCACACCAATCAAAACTAATCACAGCAGGGCTTTCATTGAAACAGTAGTTGCTAATTTTACAGGTCTGCCCACATTGTTCTAGAAAATAGGAAGCAGAAATCTGACATTTCCAGCAGTCGTTATTAAAACAACAATCCCTGAGAGCTCGATCCTGTTCTCACTGGAAGCAATGTCAAACTCCCCGTTGACTTCAGGGAGAGCAGCATGGGGCCCCGAGCTGCTCAGCCCCCTCCAGCTCCAAGCACAGGAGTATGTGCTGTGGAGCTGGGGGTGGCACAAGTACCAGCTATTCCTTTGTTAACTGCCCAAAGAGTAGAACTTTCCATCACTTTGTCAACAACAGCAAAGTACCCTGCCAACAACAACGGTGATAAAAGGACATATTTACCTCGAGGGAACAGGAAAGGCAAAGCCGAAGAATCACAAAACAAAGTAGTCCAAAGGAATTATCTATGCATGCAGTCCAAACGTGCACCTTCAAGTAGGCCACAGTCTGTCAAGCAGTCGTCTCGGCACCAGCCACCCTGCCTTCCATCTTACGAGATTCACCCAGAAAACTGACAAACCTGCTCCACGACAACAAAACTCTGCTAATGCTTTTGAACGCCCACCATTTGTTCTCCATTCATCCAATCAACTTTCCACTGCACATCTTCTCCTGCGACTGAGGCTCAGAGGCAGGATCCCTTCTCATCTGTATGCTAATTATTTTGCCACATGGACAAAAGTAATAATGCTTTCAGACAGGAAACCAACGGGCCTGAAGTCGAAGGCAGAAATTAATAAGTTTCCACCACTGAAGGCTGAGAAGGTGGGCATGCGTGCAGCTCTGTGGCTGATGGATCAGCTGTAACCTCCATTTAAGAGCAGCAGAGAGGCGACGGGCTGGAGGAAGCCTAGGCAGCGTAGCATGCATCAAGCCCTAGTTCCCCTAGAGACCACATTACTGCAGCAGAACAGCATCCGTAGCAGATTGCTGACTTACCCCGCCTGAGCCCGCATCCTTTAAGCAGCGCGGCGCGCATCCATCCCGCCGGCCCCGCGGCGCGGTGCAGT
>PYHW01010255.1:1677014-1689721 GCA_013186435.1 Turdus rufiventris | reverse complement strand
GGATACCTTTGGCCTCCTTGGCCACAAGGACACGCTGCTGGCTCATGAGCAGCTCGTTGTCCACCAGGACCCCCAGGTCCTTCTCCACGGAGCTGCTTCCCAGAAGATCAGCCCCCAGCTCACACAGGTCCATGGGGTTGTTCCTCCCCAGGTGCAGGACCCTGCATTGCCCTTTGCTGAATTTCACAGTTCTTCGGTCATCTCTCCAACCCACCGAGGTCCTTCAGAAGGGCTGCACAGCCCTCTGGTGTACCAGACACTCCTCACAGATTTGTGTTGTCAGTGATCTTGATGAGGTGGCATCTGGACCTTCGTCCAAAACATTTATAAATATGTTCAACAATGTTGGGCCTAGTATTGAACATCACTAGTGGCCTCTAACTACACCCTGTGCCACCCTGACCCTCCAGTAAAAGATTATAAAGATCACTTTGATGAGACTGAGCAGAACATCTTGCAAATACTGCTCCAGCACAGCACAGGGACATGGTGGAAAGTGCATCTAAAAAAAGTAGGCTTCACCCAGAGAAAATGTAAATACATGTAAGAGGAAAATAATTAATTTTATTTCAAGCAGACCTTGTCTCAGTCATGAGACAAAATACAGCTCACACTGTACCCAAACCAGTAATTTACAGGCATGTGGGCATAAATATTCTGCAATATCTGAAGTAGGGTGTACTACTTTATTCTTGCAGCTAAAAAGTATTTATATTAATGTCTAGTGTCTGGTCCTCATGAACCACTGAGCAAAAAACCAAAACCTTTATATGAGTGCAACTGTACATGCAAAAATCCCATAGAATATCAAGTAACTGCTTGCTGTTAGCCCTGAAGGTAACATTTTCCTCAAATGCATGGTCCAAAATGTCAAAAGTCATAATGGGTAAAAGAATCGCAGGGATCAAATGCCCAATCCCAGCCAAAATGTTGGTGGGCTCATTTCAACACTTTGAGCATTCTCCATTTGGCACCATACATATGAATAAGCCATTTTACTGTCTAGAATGATACAAACACTTAGTATCATTTTGGAGAGAAAGTAGCAGGTATCTCCAGGAGGACAGCTTCAGAATATTCCCCCTGGAGTTTTCATTTAGGCAGTAGTTATGATATTTAGCAAAGGATTCTAAGCAGCGTCTTCATCGGTGTTGTTGGCCTCAGCTGCTCAAAATTACTGATCATGCCCTCAAAGTATTTCCATGAAAGCACACAGAGTTACAAATTTTGCCCATGCTGCCAGTTGGCAGAATGCAAACTATCTGGTCTGGAAGTCAGTCAGACATGGTGAAGTTAATAAGAAGCCTGCTAGCTAGAAGAATCATTTGAGCTGGGTGATGACTATGTTCACTCAGGATAGATAAGAGTCCTTGTCCCATTGGATATAGAAACTGCAAAATACTCATATATGTGAGTCAGTTGGAAAAAATAAAATTATTATGGATACAAGATAAATACTGGAGGAAAGAGTTATAAGCAGTAGCATGCCTTTGTTTTTTTCCCATTGGATCCAGCAAGAAGGAGGAGTAAGCCCACAGAGCTATTAACAAACTGGAGAATTCAGAATTTTTTAAAAAAGCAATAAAAAATTATGGAAATGGAAGGAACAGCTTATGAGAAAATATTAAAAATTAAACTCATAGAATGCAAATCCAAACTGAAAGAAGACCAGAAACCTCAAGGATGGTGGAAGGTCCAAAACTACAAAAAAAGAGAAGTTAAAGGTAACAAAAAGAGATACATCATACACATATATGAGAAGTCAGAGTAAATTAAAATTGTCATAGCTGAATTATGGAAGTGGGGGAATGACAAGAAGGCATTGAATATTGTGATACTGTTCTTAGGAGAGTAGTATAAGGAATTAGAACTGGACCAAAGGAAGCACTGGAAATTGCAGTAATTTCACGATTATAAGCCGCACCTGATTATAAACCACACTTCCGGGTGTCAGCAACTTTTTGTTATTTGCCCATATATAAGCAGCACCGGATTATAAGCCGCACTTTCATTTGCAGCAAGGATCCACGCGCAACAAAGTAACGAATTAGTAACAATCACGCAATCGTGGGGTTTACTGGTTTGGCCCTGCTCGGGGCCAGGTGGCCCTGGCTCCACTTGAGGCAGCCACCAGGGAGAGGCCCCGGCCCTGCTCGCCACTACCGCCAGGGAATGGAAGAGCGGTGCTGCTGCCCACTGCTGCTCGCTGCTGCCTGCTGCCACCAGTGCCAGGCTCACTTGCCCCGGCCCGCCACCTGGACTGCCGCTGCCGGGCTCGCCCCAGCCCAGCGCTGCCCCGCTGTGCTGGCGGGAGCCCACTCCCCACACTGTACAACAGAGTAACCAATTTGTAACAATCGCGCGATCGCGGGTTTTACTGGCAGGTGCTCAATTTGTGAGCTCGGCTTGGCCAGCAGCTCGCACTTCCAGGTTGGGAAATTTCTGAACTTTGTTCATATATTGACCGCTCCTGAGTGTAAACTGCGCTTCTGGGTTGGGACCAAAATTTTAGTCAAAATGGTGCAGCTTATAATCGTGAAATTACTGCAAGGAACAATCCTAAAATGACAGGGTAAAGATTTAAACAATGTAATAGGTCTTTTCAGTTTCTAGTTTTCATGACTCCTAGTAATTATTAGTTGTTATCACAATTTAAGTGATAGTCCCTACTGCAAATACTTTTGACTAAACAAGGATCCATGAAAGGTATTAAAAATCTCAAATGGAGAAAAAAATGAGATGGAGAAAAAAATGAGATAAAGAAGACCCCTTATAGAAAGTAAAGAATTTTTCGAGCTTAAAAGTGAGTATATAAACTTGGCAGAAAGTAATTTTCTTTATTATTTTACAAAATTAACAAGCTCAAGGCTTTAGTGGTTTTTGAAAAGACTAAAATTTTGAATCTTCTTGGTAAGACTACCATCAGTTCAGGGCATGTTACATATAGGAGGGATTATTTTACAGACAAGTAAAAAACAAATCTTTTCATATTGCATGCTTTGCTTTTCCCAATGATCACTTTAGCACAGAAACATCCTTAAATTCTTTGCTGAATTTGGACCTAAAATTGCTACTAATACTTTAGTGGAGGATAACTCTTTAACGTTAAGAAGTCTTGCTACCTACTCATATATATTTAAATTATTTTCATTGCTGCAGTGGTTTATAGCTTAATCAAGGACTTGATGGACACACAGGCAAAAAATTGTTCTAAAGTTCTAAACATCGTAAAGAAGATGACCAATTAAATGAAAGACAACTAAAGAAGGGCTTGTGACAAAGTCCATAGATTTACTGTTATGTTTATAACCTTGTTTCCACTACATGTTCCACAGTTGTAACAAGTCTTTTTTCTGTGACAGAACTCAGAAGAACAGATCTCCTGCAATAAGTGTGCCTTCTAAGGGGATGTGAAAAAATTAAGGGAAAAATAGCAGACTAGAAAAGGATGGGGCATAAAAGAGGCAACATAGCAAAAAGGTTGCAAAGGAACTTAGAGAGCAGGAAAAAGCCTATGAATTGTTTCTAAAAGCTGCAGTTGAAAGCAGAATTCACTTTAAGGTTAAGACATATACATGTAGGTGGTGATGCCTATAGTCAGTGAAAATCTAGTCAAGACAGTCAACACTGCCTGAAGGATATTAAGGTGGCCAGATAGAATATATCTACTTCAGAGGGAGATGAGTATCTCCCAGCCTCCATCACATGTTTCTCCAATCTCATTTTGCTTTGAGAGGAACTAGGCTGATGAATACATGTTAAGGACACCTAAATTAGGAGAAAGATTCAGCTACAGACCCAAAGAATTACATGTAGATGTTTTAATCTCACCATGAATATTACTTTTTCAAACCAATTAACTTATCTAAACAGGCATGTACTACAGACTCACTTCAGCTTCCCCGTAGGTCTTCCTGTGCAATTTTCTGACAAAGATGACATTTTTAGATTGAATTAGGGTACAACCCCTAATGCAGTTCCTAATTGCATTTTGCTACATATTTTTGCAATTTCTTAATAGGAAATTAAAAAAAAAAAAAAACAAAACAACAAAAACCCCAGAAGTTGAGAAGTTCTGCCATGTTTTGTATTTTTCTTTTACTTTGTTTCTTTTTTGCCTATTTGAGATACTAATAGTTTTCTGCTTTTGGTAGAAAATAATTCCTATTGCCACACACATTTCATTAAAAAGCTTGCACAGTTCATACACTGCCTTTCTTTTAAAATATTTACTGTTTAGTTACAGTAATTTCACAATTACAAGCCGCACCTGATTATAAGCTGCACTCTCGTTTGCAGCGAGGACCCATGTGCAACAAAGTAATGAATTAGTAATGGAATCGCAGGATCGCGGGGTTTACTGGCTCGGCTCGGGGCCGGGTGGGCTCGGCCCGCTTGGGGCTGCCAACGGGGCCAGCTTGACGCTGCTGCTCGGCGGGGCCACTCGGTGGGGCCGCTTGGAGCTGGCTGCTGCTGCCACCGCTGGGCTCAGTTGCCCTGGCGCTGCCCAGCGGTGTTGGCAGAAGCCTGCTTGCACCCATGGCGGGAGGGAGGGATGGAGCCTGCTCACACCCACAGCGGCAGTGGGAAGGAGGCATGGAGCCTGCCCGCACCCGCAGCGATGGTGGGAGGCAGGGACGGAGCCCGCCCACATCCACGGCGGCAGCGGGAGGGAGGCACAAATCCTCCTGCTACCCCCCTCCGTTGCAGGGAGGGCAGGAGGGAGCCCCCCACCTTCCCCCTGTGCTACAACAATTGAGCAATCATGGGTTTTACTGGCAGGTGCCCGGCTCGGCACCTCAGCTTGCACTTCCGGGTTGGGAAATTTCAGAACTTTTTTCATATATTGGCCGCTCCTGAGTGTAAGCCGCATTTCCAGGTTGGGATCAAAATTTTAGTCAAAATTGTGTGGTTTATAATCATGAAATTACTGTACTATGCTTAGGTGAATCTCAAAAGTATTTAATTTTACAAAAAATATCCAGAGGAAAATTTAGTCATGACACAGTGTGACTCCCTAACTCCATTTATAGGCATAAGAACTATTTGATCCAGGTCAATAAACACTCTAATACACAATTAAACCAACCTAAAACAGGACACAGACTGGTCATTACCCTGGCATATTCTAATGACCTTCTAAGTCAAAGTCTGCCTTGATACCATTGTGCTCAAGATTGCATTTGATATTGTTGCATAACCCATGCATTTTTTTTTCCCCCTAGTTTATGCTTAAAATCTCAAAGAATTAGGCAGTGATTGCATAGTAAAATACATTTACTATGTATTTCGCAATGTCCTTTTGCTTCTTTTATAATTGATGTCTGGTAATTTAATTCAAAATCTTCCCCTTCCTACATTTCTTGGCCAATCACCTCATTCTTCTCACCCTTCATGCTTTCATGGATCACCACTCCCATATCCCTCTTCCATTATCATGGCAATGGCAAGCAGCTCTGTCTGTGAAAGTTCACACACTGAAGCTATTGCTCACTTCTGAATATCTTCCCTCCTTATCCTTTCTGCATGCAACTGAAACTATATTTTTTAAAAAAGAAGCTATGCTAGGAAGAAATAATGCTCATCCTTACATGGCAATTTATTAAAACGAATATTTACCTAAGGAATAAGGGTATCCCCCTAAGGTTTGAATGTCAGAGAGCAAGGCCTCTAAGTCCCAGCACCTCCAAACAGAGATGCTGGTGAGTTTTAATTTTAAAACAGGTGATCTACCTCACCTACAACTGGGCACAAAAAGCTCTTTAAATTCAGGTCGCATGAAGCCATATCTGGAAATTGCAAAGAGAACCATGAAAACTGATGCATTCTGGGACACTCCAAAGTTGCCTGTTGCTGATTAAAAAATTAGTAACAATTGAACACTAAGTACATAATTTGTTGTTGCAGTTAAGAAGTTTACAGTAATTTCACAACCATAAGGCGCAGTAGATTATAAGGCGCACCTCCGGGAGCCGGCAAATTTCGCAACTTTGTACATTATATAAGGCGCATCGGACTATAAGACGCACATTTTTTTTTTTTTTCAGTGAGGAGCTGCATTGCATGCAACAAAGTAACAAAATAGTAACAGAATTGAGCAATTGCAGAGTTTACTGGCAGATGCTCAATTTGCAAACATTTTTCACAGATTGATGTAGCCTTTAAATGCGAGACTCAGCACTCCTGCCTGCCCGCGGCACTGGCTGGCGAGGTGCAGCTCAGGCCGGCTGCGGCTCACAGTGGTCCAGGCCAGCTCGGGGCTGCCCGCGGTCTGGGTTGGCTCGGGGTGGCCGCGACTCGCAGCTTCTGTGGCTACCCGCTCCCTCTCTCCCCACACGGTGGCCAGGATCAGCGCTGCTTCCCTCTCTCCCCATGTGGCAGCCGGGGCCGGCGCTGGCTCCCTCCCCGTGTGGCTTCTGCCGGCCATGGCCACCTGCTCCCACCCACCATTGCGACTCGGCGCTCCCGCGGCACTGCCCCCCCCATTGCGGCTCACACTTCCAGGTTGGCAAATTTCGCAACTTTGTTCATTATATAAGGCGCACCGGACTATAACGTGAACTTCTGGTTCAGGGAAAAATTTTAGTCAAAAGGGTGCGCATTATAGTACAGTAATTACTGTACAGTAATTTCACGACCATAAGGCGTACCGGACTATAAGGCGCACCTTTTTTTTTTGCAGTGAGGATCCGTGCCGCAAGCAACAAAGTAACGAATTAGTAACAGAATCCCGCGATCGTGGAGATTACTGGCATGTGCTCAAATTGGAAACATTTTAACAGATTGGTGTAGCCTTTAAATGCAATCCCAACTGCCCTCCCCATGTGCGGGGCCCAGCGCTCCCACTTGCCCCAGGCGCCAGCTGCTGAGGTGGGGCTCGGGGTGGCAGTGGTTCGGAGCGGCTAGGAGTGGTTGTGGCTCGCTGCGGCATGAAGCAGTTGGGGCTTGCTGTGGCAAGGAGTGATTGTGGCTCGCCGTGGCACAGAGCAGTCAGGGCTCACGGCAGCATGGAGCGGCAGTGGTCGGAGCGGCTCGGAGCGGCAGCGGCTCAGAGCGGTCGGGGCTCGGAGCGGGCAGGGCTTGCGGCTTCTGTGACAGCCCACTCCCTCCCTCCCCATGCTGCTCCGGCAGCCCCGTGCAGCTCTGCGAATCCCCAGGCTTTTCCCCCGCACCAGCGCAGCCCCGATGCCACCGCTGGGCGGGGTCTGCTCGGCACTGTTGCGGGCTCGCACTTCCAGGTTTGCAAATTTCCAAACTTTGTCCATCAGATAAGGTGCACCGGACTATAAGGTGCACTTCCGGGTTCGAGGGAAAATTTTAGTCAAAAGGGTGCACCTTATAGTTGTGAAATTACTGTACTTATGCACACATATTTGAAGAAAAAAAGAAATCACAAACCTGAAATATGTTCATAACTCCCCAAGAAGCATTATGAAGAGGCTGAAGTAAAAAGTAGTATGCAATGGCATCAGAGACAATTGGTCACTTAATACACCTTCTAGTCCACATCTTTATCAGTTCTGTTCCCAGCTCCTGCTCCTTCCTTTGCTATCACTTTGACAGCCATTGTGCTAAATCTAGCTAACTGGCTGACTGTAACCTCCTTTTCTCTCCCTCTCCCTTCCCCTCAAATGAAGATGAATGCAAGGTCTTGCACCTGAAAGAAAAAAACAAACCAACAACTCCATGCATCAGTACAGACTGAGGGCTGACAGAAGTTTTGCAGAAAAGTACTTGGGATCTTGGTGGACGGGAAATTGAATGGGAATCTTTGGCATACCCTTGAGGCAATGAGGGTTGTCTGCACACTGGGCTTTACTAGCTAGAATATAACCAGCAGGGTTATGGAAATTATTATTCACTTGTAAATGGAACATCTGAAACTATCTCTGGAGCATTCCACTCTGCAAGAAATACATAAATAAACTGGAGCAACTCCAGAGGAAGGCCATCAACTTATGGAGCTTGAGCATATGACATATGGGCAGAGACTAAGAAAAGAGTGTGTGTGTGCTCTTGGAAGAAAGAAGGCTAAGTTCAGCTGCTGTCTTCAACAATATGACAGGTGCCTGTGTAGAAGACTGAACCAACTCTTCTCAAAGGTGCAAAAACAGCACAAAGGTGATGGTCACAAATTTCTACAATGGAAGTTGCTAAGGAAAACAATCCTTATCTTGGGATCAGTCAGTCCTCAAAAGGTTCACAGAAAGGTACTGGGATTTTCTTCTTCTGAGATACTCAAAACTTGACTCTGCAAATCCTGAGCATGGTATTCTAACTGTGATGCTAGGACTACTTTGAGCTGGGGGTAATAACAGAGAACTTCCAGAGATCCCTTCCAACCTAAACTGTTTGGCAGTTCTGAACATGTATTTAAAATTAAAGTTCAAGGACTTTTTCAAAGTTAAAGCTAGAAAATGTTAAGATTTAGAAAAATGTACAACCATTTTTAATTGCAATGTACTTGCTGGATTACAGACCAGTAGTAATAATATATATAGTATGAAAAAAAAAAAGGCAGCATTAGCTGTTCATTCCCAAATTAAACATATTGAGCATAGTCAGATAAAAAGACAGCATCAGTCTGCTATAACCTGACCAAGGTTTTGATATATATATATACACACATTATATAGCATACAAATGTGCATGTACTCAGAATACCTCAAATAATAATGCATTAACAAAAAATGAATTAGCACAAGAACAAGCAACTTATGAAACTTATAAATGATGGCCTTATTAACTGCACTTAGAAGTAATTTTTGTAGTCGAGATTCATAGGCAACATAGATCTGTTAAGCAAAGCATATTCTCTGGAATGGATCAGGGATAAAATCTGTGAATTTTAAAGGAAAAACTCATCTGCAGAATCTAAAGTGGAAGAGAAACTTAAAAGGTAGTAAGAAGACAAACACAAGACGAACAGATAAGATTTTTTAAGAACTAATGAACACTGTGCTCTGGGGTAGGGATAAAGTTTCCCATACAATCACGCAATCCAAATGTACACAGTTTTAGGTAAAGTGAGAAGTATTTTCAAGCTCTTTCTGTGGTTGAAATGGCAGCATGTAAAAAACAGAAGAAAACCATAGAGGGTACCTCACTTATATAAGGCATTATTAATTCTACTAAATTTACTCCCTCTTCACTGTGGTGGAGTGATTTATTCTTCACTGACTACCTTACGAAAACAAGTAGAAGAGGGAAGAAAATAGCTGGTTGGTCCAAACACTGAAAATTAATTTTTTAAGCTACATCTGTGCAACACACAAATTCAACTTAAGCCCAAATATGAGTAATGGTGGCATCAAGGAACTGTGTTTTACACCTCAAATTGAATAGAATCAGAGTGTAATGGAAGAAAGATACAAGTCCCTAAGTATTCACATACTAATTCTTGAATTAATTTAATATTTTCTATTGGCAATATAATATGGGAGAAAGCCAAGTCAGACACTATTTTTCCCTATGTACAGGAAGTTCCAATTCCTGAAGAAATAGCTGCTTTTCTCTCATCTAAACATAATTTATCATTATTTTCTAAACTGCTTCAGAAAGGGACTAAATATAAGACACCTATAGGTGACCATTAGGTAATTCATTCAAATACCAATGACTAAAAAAATCAATATGATTCTAACAAAATGAACAGTAAATGTGCTGTGCAAAGGATCAGATTGGTTTCTGATCTGTGGATGTTATCTTTATATTTTCTGAAAAGTATGAATGATAATTTAAGAGAGACTGACAGCACCACAAGAATTGGTGCTCAGATTGTATTGCAGGATTTATCAGATCAAAACTTTTAGCAGATAAAAAAGTCCTACCTCTTACAGAAATTAAGTTACTCATGTAGCTTGCCATTTATACAGGTAGAGCCTGAAAATCCTGGTAATCAGAGTTGAGTACATAATACTCTAGGATTATGAAGTGCATAAATAATTCACATATATATCTCTTCAGAAAATTAATAAACCTGTACTGTCAAAAAGACAAGACTGTCATGGATATCAGTGAAACTACACCTGTTGGAGAAATCCTGAGATCGAAAAAGATGTATTAAATGTACCACACAGATTAAAGCAAACATACAAGCAAAACAAAACAAACAAACAAACAAGCAAACAAACAAAAAAACCAACAAAACAAAACAGAGAAACACAACCCAAAAACAAACACCTCAAAACAAAACAAAACAAAACAAAACAAAACAAAACAAAAAACCCACCAAATCCCCCCTGAAATTGTCTTGCAATGTTCATATGTGGCATCACATCACATCACATTCACAAAGCTCAAACTCCTGATTTGATCCATTATATTTTCAATGCAAAATACTAGCATGAACATCTGCTTACCAAAGGGAGAACAGTGAGACTACCTAAAATTAGATTGATACTTTGAAACAGTAGCAAGTAGATTTTTTAGGCAGAAGTTATTTGGAAACATGAACTATATTTTTATTTAGAGAAATTAAAATAAGCCAGAATCTTGTGAAGAAAATTTTTTTTTCCATTTTAATGAAGAGGTCTTAAGGATTTAGGAAAAATTCTACTTTTAATTATGGTTCAATCGGTAAAGAAAAACATTCTTCTAACTTATAAAAGTTAAATTAATTGAACTTTAAATTGGTGCAGGTTTTAGTTGGAGAAGGCCCATTATTAAAAAGCAAGTAGATTAAAAGGGAAAGCACTTGATCAAAACTGTTCATGCCACCATAGGCATATGAGTTACCAGTCATCAGTGGTATTACAGTAATTTGCCATGTGCTCTCGTCCAACTGTATCTAATTAGCATTTTATTTCAGTATTCACAGTAAGTTATTATGACATAGCCAAAGGGAAGAGAATACTTTTCAATCTGCAACAGCAAAATAAAAATACACACATAGTAAACTATGGCTCAGCTGAGGTGCTGAAGCTCCTTGCTCTAGGGTAACCTCACCATTTTCAGCATGTCCAACATTACCATAACACATGCCTCAGCATGTCCTCTTTTTCATTTCTTCCTCTTCCTTCCTTAGACAGAATTTCAGGACTGGGAAGAAGAAAGAGAGATGTCACAGACTGGCCATATGACCAGGATTTCCAGACACCCTGGTTAGTGGGATCTGGACTTGCTTTGTGGAGCTGATCTGTGCAATCGCTAACCATCTGTGTAGTGTGCACATGCTATATCAGATGTGCACATATGTAGCAAGTTCAGTGCATGGCACACAGCCCATATTTCCCTCTGAGATTCCCTGGATGTGTGCCCATCCCTTAATTCTGTATACCTCAAACAACTCATTCCATTCTCCTTTCTAGTGGCATACAGAAAGTTAGGAAAGTTGTCCGATAAAATAAAAAAGGTTTTAAGAGAACAGCAGCCATCAAACACATTAAATTTCATCAATAGCACTGTCAACAACGCTAGCTGCAAATTATTTATTGCAAACAGCAGCAACCTATTGTATATACATACAACAGCATGAGAACAAATACCAAACACTTAATCACAATGAGCATTTACATAACATGGCTCAGGCTCTCAGTGTTATGTCACTAATGTGCCTCCTTCTGTAGTCCCTTGAGTGCCTCTGGCTTTGCAGAGTACATCCTGCTAAATAGCACTTGTATGGCCCTAGGACATGTGCAGTCTGGCCTCCTGCAGCCACTGCTCAATTGAGTAGGCTGGAGCCAAGCTAAATAACAGAGCCCTCAGCATGGTCGGTGGAGGGGGCAGGCACAAGCACAAAGAATTAATCATGCAAGCCAACTGTAAATTGTACAAATTCTGTCAAGCAAATATCTAGAACATATTCTGCCACTGAGACTGTCAAAATGTCCTAAATCCTCAGTTTAAGTGAAAATAGTGCAGATATTCTAAATTACAGCAATTATGGCAATACGCGCCAACAGAAGATCTTGCCTTATCTTACAGAGATTTAAAAAACTCAATGCCACAAAAAGGCTCAGAACACACACTTTCTGCTTTGTATTCTTTCCTCCATTCACTAAACTTCATTCTTCTGCACGTTAGAAAGTCTCTCATTTTCTGCCCAGGAATAAAAGCTGCACCTGTCCTGCTCTTGGCCAGACTGTCAGTGCAGCACTAACTTCACCACCTCTAGGAAAAAGATTTGTTACTCAACTTGCACCCTAAGGCTCTGCA
This sequence comes from Turdus rufiventris, assembly GCA_013186435.1. Classification (NCBI taxonomy): domain Eukaryota; kingdom Metazoa; phylum Chordata; class Aves; order Passeriformes; family Turdidae; genus Turdus; species Turdus rufiventris. The sequence goes on along the minus strand of PYHW01010255.1, from coordinate 1,677,565 downwards.
AATGATCTGTAGCAAGTCATTGTCATTTCTTCTGGTGCTGCTGCTTCTGAAGTATTTTCACTGAAAATACTGCTTTCTGAAGTATTTGCAATTTTCACCAATTTATTAATTTATGTATTTTCTGTAATTAACTCAAGTATCCATCACAGCTATATATAGTAATTTCACGACTATAAGGTGCACCCGAACCTGGAAGTGCGCTTTTTAGTCCGATGAGCCTTATATGATGTACAAAGTTGTGACATTTGCCACCCTGGAAGCGTGAGCCACAGTGTGGGGGGGGCTGTGCCGTGAGAGCACCGAGTCATGAGAGGGGGCGGGAGCGGGTGGCCACGGCCGGCAGGAGCCATGCGGGGAGGGAGGGAGGGGGCGCTGGTCCTGGACGCGGCGCAGGGAGAGAAGGAGGCGGCGCCGGTCCCACGCAAGCCGCGTGGGGTGAGAGGGAGGCAGCGTCGGTCCCGTACGAGCCGTGCGGGGAGAGAGCAGAGCAGTGCCATGCCGGCCCCATATGTGCCACGTAGGGAGAGAGCGGAGCGGCATCAGCCCCGTAC
>PYHW01010255.1:1625524-1676964 GCA_013186435.1 Turdus rufiventris | reverse complement strand
AGCCAACCCAGACCACGGGCAGCCCCGAGCCACCCCGGACCGCCGTGAGCCGCAGCCGCCCCAAGCTCTGCCTTGCCAGCCGGCACCGTGGGCAGGCGGGAGTGCCGAGGCTCATGACACGGGGAGGGCACCTGGGACTGCATTTAAAGGCTACACCAATTTGTGAAAAATGTTTGCAAATTGAGCACATGCCAGTAAACCCGCGATGGCGCGATTCTGTTACTAATTCGTTTCTTTGTTGCACGCCGCGCAGCTCCTTGCTGCAAAAAAAGTGCGCCTTATAGTCCAGTGCGCCTTATATGATCTACAAAGTTGTGAAATTTGCTGACTTCCAGAGAGTGCACCTTATAGGCCGGTCGACCTTATGGTAGTGAAATTACTGTAATTCTATATTAAACAAAAGCTACATTAATTTGATAATGAATTTCCTCTACCAGAAGAATATTTAAGTGTCTTTGGCAAAGCTGAAGCAATCAAACTTGTTTCATCATGCGCTCTCCCCCACACCAAAGCAATTTTGGTCAAAATAATAAATAATATTGTACACCATTTTTCAATGGATCCTCAATAGTTAGTTTCAGTAACTCGTTAAACAGCCAGGGGAAAAAAGCTCTAATAGATTTTAAGATGGCAAATTTTCCAATGAAAGACAAGCAAAATTTTTCTAGAATCCAAGTTTGAATTATGCATAAATTCAAAGTCAAGAGATCAGGTTATAACCCTCTCTCTGAAACTCACTTTTTATGCCTATAAGTAAGGAATTTATTTTCCATCTCTGCTTTAGTGCTGAATATCTGAAATATGGCATATAAAAATTCTTTACTAGTATCATTTACACAGATTAATTAACAAGTATTAATAGTGGCAGAGGTGCTAATAAAAATGGCACCTTCTTGTTGTCACAGCTGTTCTCAACCTGGCATTGTAAAAGAAAAACCATGGTATATTACTTTCTTGAATTTTGAGAGTACACAGAAATAAATTAACATCCAAGCCAGATTTCTGAACTCCATACATTTTTTTTAAATCCCTAAGGAGAAGTAATCAGTTATTGCCAGCTCAAAATAGGGCCTGTTTTCTCTGAAGCTGGTAAGACCTAGAGTGTCACCAGGTCAGAAGTTTGTAAGAAGCTGAAGATGCAGATGAACAAAAGCAGAAGCAGCTTAACATCACAAATACAATTTTGAGTTTACAGTGGAAGTATAGCAAAATCAGATGAGTTTGTTCAGAAAGAATAAGGTCAAATAAACACACAATTATATGAACATCTTGTGTAATGTCCTTATGGTTAAACACTGTTCGTTTTTTTCCATAAATATACTGGTTACTATTCCCACACCTGTCTCTACAGAACAAGATCAGGTGTATTCCCTCCGAGACAGGTGCACAGCATGTGGCTCGCAGCTGGGTTAAAAGAAAAGCATGCATGTGTAAGTTGCTGAGCATGGGGAGAAAAGAAAATGGATGAAAGTTGATCTGATGCAAGGCAAGCATGAAATGAAAGGACATATAACACATGGAAAGGGGATGGATCTGTGCGTATACTAAACAGAAGAAAAGCTCTGTGTATTAAAATTGGGAGTATGGTAAAATTAACACTCCCCTACCCACATATATTAGAAAGATTATTTTCTTCAAAAGGAATTACAATTGTCAATTGGTTATAGGATGTCGCTTTTCTTAAACAAAACTGGAATAATTCAAAAAGGGCTCTTTTGTGAATCAACTGAAAAACAGATAAAAGAGCTGAACTCAGAGGAAACCCAAACAGAAGATGCACTAACAAGTTAGAAAAAAAAACCCTCTCATGTTCCTTATCACTTCATCTTTAGCAAAGTCCATCTGTACAAGAGCTCTCATTTCTCTGCTAAAGAAGGGTTATACAATGATTAGAAGCAATCATGCCAGCAGAAATCCCACAATGAATCAGGATGACAATTCAGCATTTTCTCAGCTCACTTGAAGGAGTAGGAATGAATTTTCAAAAGCACTGGAGAGATTAGCATGCTTCTACATTGTATTCAACTGCTTTTTGTTTTCTAGATATACTGCCTTTCCTCATCCATTGTTCACAGGCAGGATACATTATTTTTTTTACATGTAGTAATGAACATTTCAGTGCTCAGAGTTTTCTGAAGGAAAACTAAAAGCCTATGGTTTAATTTGGAACAAGAATTTACCTTTAAGTCCTATTGTATTCTATTTTCATATAAATTGATCAGAATCCATAGATAAATTACTCATTTTTCATTTCACTGTCCTGTCAAAGCCTGTGTACCATACACAAGTCTACAAAAAGCATGAAAATAAAAATGCAACAGAATAAAATATTTGCTAAAGGTATGAGGGAATTCACAGAGCCAACTGAGCTTCTTTATCTGTTTTGAAAATGTACCTATTCTGGAAAGAAAGACTTTCATAGTCTCATATTAAAGAAGTATGTCCACCTGCAGTTCTCCACAACTCAATGGCAACTTCACGTAGGTTTCAAGACAAATACAAATCAACAATGTATATTTAGAAAAACCAACTGTGAAAAACTGAAATAAATCCTCTACCAGCATTCACTTTAAGGATACTTCCAGAACAAAAAGTAACATGTATAGACTCCAGATTCTCTCTTTTCATTTTTTCCAAGTGCCATTTAATGTTAACATTATAAAATATGTTAGGAGCTTGAAAGCAGATGAGATGTTCACATTCTTCAACTGTAAGCTGTATTCTGTTTTGATATAAAACTTCAGAATTCTACCTCTGGTTAGACTGATAAAAGTACAAAATATGCAAAAAAACATTTTTAAATTGTCTCAATTTTGGAGCATTTGGAGCATTCTTCTAACAATTTCCATTGTTTTTTGAAAATTCACTTTACACAAACAAGTTTTGCAGTACAGTACAGGAAAAAAATTACAGTTCTTTCAATTAAGCTGACATTGTCATTCTGGGGGTGACAGCAAGAATTTTCTATTTAGACATTTCAATTTTTTTCATTGAAATAAAAAAACCAAAAAAAACCCCAAACAAACCAAAGCCGGTATTTCTTTTTACCAAAAAAAACCCCAAACAAACCAAAGCCGGTATTTCTTTTTACCTGCACATTATGTTACGTATTTTGTCTCTAGGTGACCATGCAGGTGGGAACACAAAAGGGAAGCTTGTTGATATTAGTTCCACACAGCTATTACTTTTACCGGTGGCCTATTTGCAGAATAAAAGATATGCATACTCCATCAGCTTCTGTACAGCCATATTCCAAGCCAACCCCACTGCACACTGAAAACACTTAAGTCAATGAAGAACTTCTCAGCATATGCAAGTCACTTCACATTCTGGTACTGTGTCAAACCTGGTATGAAAATATTCTACTTCACCACATCCCTCTATTCTGTTTTGTGGTTCATTGAAGTAATAGCCTTGTACATAAAAAACCCACAGACAACAGCAAGGTGACTGGAGCTTTTGTTAGGAAAAATAAACAGAAGTTTATTATATTTGAGGAATTGGCATAAATCGAGTTTGAGTTTTTACAATCCCTACTGAGTAAATTCATTACCTTCAAATTAAAAAAAAATTCTCAGAGACAAGTGAAATACAACTTATCCAATACAGAACAATCCATGAGGAAAACAGAATTAAACATCCTGGAATTTTGTCTCTTTATAAAGCATGGTCTACTTGGCATACCCTATGCTGAGAAAACACAAATGAGGAAAGTGGTTTCTAGTGGTAAGATTATACCTTCAACCACACAGTCATAATGTAAACTAGTATTTGGAGTATGCATTGTTATGTCTGACATACGAAACTTATTGGTAACTCCATGCATCTGAACTCCAACCTAGTCTAAAATAAAATTACCAATAGGGGTTTAATCTCAATTTTTACAGAAGGCAAAATGTCAGTGGGGAGAAGTCAGCCACAAGAAAGATAAAAAGGATATGAAACACAATGGGATACAACTATTCTGTTCGTAAAAGAAGATAAAAACTAAGTGCTCAAATTAATTAGTCAAGTAGTATATAGAAAAATAAAAGAAATACCAAAGGCTGACCAGTGACTGGACTCAAGGGAATGGTACAAAGCTGTGCCAGAGGAGGTTTAGATTGGATAGCAGGAAAAGATTCTTCACCAGGGGATGGTTGGGCACTGGAACAGACTTCCCGGGCCAGTGGTCACAGCACTGGCCTGACAGAGTTCAAGAAGCCTTTGGACAACACTCAACTGCACGGTGTGACTCTTGGAGTGTTCTGTGCAGGGCCAGGATTTGGGCCTTGATGATCCTTCTGGGTCCCTTCCAACTCAGGATATTCTGTGGAAGAATCCAAACTGAAAAAATGTATATTCTTAGCACTGTTGTTAAAGAGAAGCTACTCTTGAGATCAGTGCTCAATTTTCCTGATTTTTACTAAGCAGCTATTCATAAACAGTCAAACTCTTAACTGGCTATACAAGCAATAGCTTGTACACAGTAATTTCTGAAATTTTATGCTAGCTAGCCACCCATTAAAAAAAAGAAACAAATGAAAAAAATAAACCATTTTTTAAAGGCACAACAGAAGACAAGGACTGTTTATTCCCCTCCTTTCAAACTCCTTTCTGATCTCACCTTTTTCTCTGTCCCACTTATACACATCCTGATGGCTCTTCCCCTTTTCCTTCAGTGCTCCAGAGCACACAGACGGAAATTTTATTCTCAACAGAAAATGCTATTCTCATTCTCTCCTCCATTTTCTAGCTGCTGTCATTTTTCTTTTCCTTTTCCCTTTCCCATTAATGTCCAGGTGTTTCTTTAGGCTCACCAAGTTCTACTACACACAAAAGCTTCAACTAACAACACCTCACTTCTATCCTGAAGGAAGGCTGTATCAGTATTTAATTCACAAGAATCAACTGCCTGTGACAAATTTTTTAAGAAAATCAGAAATCAAATATAAATTTAGTCTGTGTCACTCATAATAAAAATGGCAGAAACTAAGTAGGGTTATTTCACAGGGACTGAGGAGGAAAATGTGAGTGGGAAATACAGTATAAAATGAGAAGTCCCTTTTTTCCTGAAGCTTGCTGCTGAACTTCTTATTTCTTTTTCTTTGCATTATTTTTTTTCCAGACATGGTCCAGGAATACAACAGTATACACATAGAAGAAAATTTTGACTCATCTTTTTATGTTAATCCCATTTCTGCTTCTTTAAAATGTCTAAATGCTCATTTTCAGGTAAGAGTGGAAGTGAAGGACAAGTGGGAAGTCTCCTTTCAAAGACAAGAAACCTCGTTTCAGGCAAATATAGACAGTATAGGGTACATTCTGAAAGAGGAAACAAAACAAACAAACCCCTTCAATATTAGAAAAAAAAGAGGCACAGTATTTAGAGAACTGAGAAAATGTGCGCAAAACATGAAGGTAATTCTCATCCCAGTTCCATTTACTACTGTAGAAAAATCTGAAATACCCCAGAAATGATCTCATCACATTTCAATTCACAGCTTGGTCAGACTAAATGATGCTCGTGAACAAGTAAAGGCCATTCTGTGGTTGCATCAATGACATACTGTCTTGGGTCACAATAAAGGATGTGATCAAAAGTATCTATTCTATCACCATCTGTTGAGGGTGGGGGCAGTGATCCTTATCTCAACGGCAGATATTCTGCTAATGGGCCGTCCATTGAAACTAGGCAGGGCATTGTTCTTTATCTTTTCACAACTCATCCTTCCTCCAAGAAGTTATCTTCTGCTAATGGCCCATTGAGTCTCACTGTATGACTGATAAGAGGACTTCATCCCATTGGGAAATGCTTCAGCCAGGAGGAAGAACCAAGCCTTTCTTAAAAAAAAAAAAAAAAAAAAATTGGGACACTAGGGTAGCCCTTTTTCCATCTAGACTCCAGAGGAAAACCTAATTTCTCCACATCACCACTGGAACTTCAGAGGGAAACTACACCTTGTACAGGACCACTGCTCAACTGAATCACATCTGTCATTGCAAGGGGACTGCAACCACCATTTAATGGGACTGCTGCCAACACCCTGCCTGAGGGGGTGTCAGGTTGTACTCTGACTTCATCAGGGTTTAGAGTTTGTTCCTTTGTAGTACTGTATTTCTATTTTAATTTCCCTAGTAAAGAACTGTTATTCCTAATTCCAATATCTTTGCCTGAGAGACCCTCAATTTCAAAATTCTAATAATTTAGAGGGAGGGGGTTTACATTCTCCATTCTAAAGAGAGACTCCTGCCTTTCTTAGCAGACACCTGTCCTCCAAACTAAGACACATACACACCCTGTCACACAGGTCCAATGATAGTTCCTCACTTCCCATCTCAATCTCTCACATTTTAACTCTGTTTCTGTTGCAGCCTCTCCTGATGACTTACAGCATTTTAAGTCCTACATCCTCCCATACTATAAGTCACTGGCTTTCACAGATAAAGTAAAAAATTGCATTTTGGAATAATTTAGGTAGATGTTACACTGTCTAGTTCCTGAAGTTAAATGAGACTAAAGTAGAAAGCATTTTTTAAAAAAATTATTTTATTTAATTTACTTATATATATATATATATGGGCAAATAGCCCTGTAACTACCACACAAATCTGCAGTTAATAATGAGATGGTTGCAGAAACATGAAGTTGTTTTTGGAAAGACTTCAATGTGGACTTTCAAACAGGATATGTAATATAATATTTATCTAAGTACATCTCAGACAAGGAAAAAGAGTAACAATAGGACTGTGAAAGAAAATATTTCCTTTCATGTAGCTGCTAGCAGTATCCTGAATATGCATATTCCTTTCAAAGAAAGCAACTGGGCAGTTTAGGGGAAAAAAGCAGCTGTTTACTTTGACCTGGAAGATGGAGCCATCTAGAGTGAATAGGGGACACCTTTTCCCCCAAAAAAACTGCTAAGACTATGTACAAATAAGCTCCTGACACAGCTGGGGCAAAGATCAGTATACTCAAAGCAGAGAGGAATAAGAGTGCAGTGGCAAGATGCACAAAAGCAATCAGGCTTCAGAGAAAATAAAAAAAGGGCTATTTTCCCAGGGATCAGACAGGATCATCTATAATTTGCTGCAACCCAGGGAGTCTCCAAAAGTCACTGAGATAAGACCAGGAGTGAAAGTAAAACCCATGAAGACACAGTTGGTGAGGGGAAGATGTGCTGTGTTCTGTTTCACCCAGCTGATGCATTTCTCTCTGCTTTACTTATCTTGTTCTAAAAATAAGTTTTCAGCAGAATAAGAAGTACATTTTGAAGACCTTTTTGCATATACCCACTTTAAGGGTGGGGACAGGCAGAACAATACTGGAGTAATAATCAACACAAGAGTCCCATCAGAATAAGAAAACACATTGTGTGTTCAGCATTTACATTGCTCAGGAAGTTATTAGTCCTGAGCTATTAGAAATGGCATGATATTTCACTATGAAATTAAAATTTTGTAATTTATTCTATTATCTCACATTTTAACAAAGTGGAAAGAATAATGTTATTAGAAAACCCTTAAAACATACTTTTTGTTTGTTTTGCCTTCACAGCCAAGTTTCCCAGTTTAGCATACTCCCAAGGAAGCAGTCAGACAGAACTTTGACAAGGCCCATCACAAGGTTAGGTCTCTTGTGATATCCATCCTTGCGGCTAGAAATTAGACATTCGGATTGCTATCTTCCACATGCAAAACACTATGTAAAAGCGTGCTTAAGAACAAAATAATCTTGGTGTTTTAAAACTTTAAGATACAGATCTAATCACACAGCAGGAGTGGTTAGCATATTACAGAGATGCACCATTAGAAAACAGTCTATGTTGGTCTTAGTAATAGAGTAATTAATATAATAATAGAGCAATAGAGTAATGGAGTAACAGAGTAATAGAGTAATAGAGTTATAGAGAGGTTTCACGCTTTGATATTTCTAGTCTTCTTCACACTTCATAATACTATGGAATAGGTAAAGGATTCAGAGCTAATCCCCAAAAACAGTTCTGCCAAAAAGCATGCACTGCTGTTTGGATGGCTGCAGCTATTTTATCTTCCCCAAGGAAAACAGAAAAATAGATGTGTACTTTCAAAACAGAGATACAGTAAACCAGACTGACTGGTTTGCCTGCATGCTTACATTAAAATATTCTTCATCTTCTGGTTCTGACTTCATATTTTTAAAGCCAGCTCTCACTTTAAAAAACTCCAAACCCACAAGTCACCAAAAGTTTTGACAGGACCAGGTAAAGACAATGCAGCAATGTGCAGTTGAGGCAAATGGTATCCCAGGCATAAGGTGGAAGTCTGTAATCCTTCCCTTCTACCAAACACTAATGAGGCCATCCCTGGAGGGCTGGGTCCTGTTCTGGACTCCTCAGTGCAAGGACAACATGGACATACTGGAGAGGGTCCAGCAAAGGGCTACAATGATGAAGGGATGGAAATGTCTCTTGCACGAGGAAAGGCTGAAAAAGCTGAGTGTGCTCAGGCTTGAGAAGAAAAGGCTCAGGGGATGTCATTAGTGTATATAAATACAAAATGGGAGGGTGCAAAGAGGACAGCGTCAGACACTTTCCAGGGGTGCCAGGATCAGAAGCAATGAGCACAAACTGAAATGCAAAATCCTCTGTCGGTACATCAAGAAACCCTTTGTTACTCTTAGGATCTAGCACTGTCACAGGATGCCCAGAGAGGCCATGCAGTTTTCCTCCCTAGAAGACATTTAAAAGCTATCTGGATATGGCCCTGAGCACCAGATATCCCTGCATGAACAAGGGGTTGGACAAGATGACCTCAAGAGGCCCCCTTCAATCTCATCTATTCCATGATTTTGTGATGCATGGAAGATTCTTTCCCTACATAGTGTTAATCACTTGCAGGACTGTGCTTGACACTTCTAATTGCAGTTTGGAACTTATTGGAAACACCCTTACTAGGGACAATTTTTTAAAGAACAGCTACAGCAATGAGCATATTGTATGTTTGTCATTTTAGGGCATGCCTATTAGAAAGTAATTTCTCTACAGGTGAAATTTACTTAGCCACCAGAATTTTCTCACTGAATGTCTCTACTGTGCTCCTTTTCCCCGGTAGGGCTTTGTTCAAATGTTGTCAAATGTAGGATTGCAGAGCTCAGGTATTAAGAGACCTTTGCTGACTGCTGAATGTCACTGGAAATCTGTGTGTACAGAAATCCTGAATTAAAAGATACACTGCCTTTATTTCGTATATGCAAGCAGAAGAGGAGCAGGTGAGGAACTTTAAACCTATTTCAATGAAAGAAAGGCATAGAAAAGAAAGATAAGTGACATACACAGAAGGTGAACATGATGTAGAAAATTAATTATGGATCTGCAAGGAAAAGCAATGCACTTCTGTTTTGGTTCAAACTGAAAGCTTATTTGTGGAACAGAAATATGCCGAAAAGGTCAAACTGCAAGATGCAATTCTTAAACCAATCAGATACTATAATAAGTGTACCCCATGCAGGAAGAATGGAATCTTCCAATGGTACCACACAGTGATTAAGAAACTTGCTGCTCCTTTCCTTCCAGCTGGTCTCTGACTTTGCCCATGCTCAGGCTTGCTCAGATGTTATGAAACAAATCAGCCACGTGGTAGTTCCCATTTTAAAAGAAAGCAAGCATGAAAGCTTGCAAGCCATACAGATACTATCAATAATTTCATAAGAAGCCAGGCACAGACATTCTTTACAGACTGCAACCCTTTCCCTCTATGTAATACCATGCTTAAAAACTTTTTAAACATTTAATGCCAGGTATGAGTGTGGAGAAGACTATTAGGGCCAAACCTACATCTAAGGTGCCTCACAAAAATGATTCTTTTACTTGGCAAAAATAGTTTGGAAGTGCTCTGGACTGAACTTCTCTATCAGAACACTTATTTTTGAGGGAGTCATATAAGAGAGCAGTCATTTTTGGAATATGACTACACAATGAAGATCTATTAAGCCCTTTAAATATGTTGAGTTTTAACCAGTACATGCTTTGTTACAGCTATATGTTTTCACAAACATAGCTGTATTTTCCCCAAGTAAATTTATGCCCATTCAAAAGTATCATGTGTTTGCAACTGCATTTTGCAAATGCAGGCAAAATATACATTTTCTACATTTTTTTCTGTGAAAAATACATATTGCAATCATTCAACAGCACAAGGCACCACTGCAGTGGATTAGGTGGCAGCAAAGGGGCATCAATGAAACCACAAGACAGGTCCTTTAAGGCGGAGCCTTTTTCATGTTCTAAACTATGTCCTTCAGGCTCACCCAAGCAGTCCACTTCAGCTGCATGTGATGCTATATCCTTGAGTGGGAGAGCCTGTGGTAAAAAATACAGCAGTTGGCACTCTTCCTTTAGACTTACTCATATGGACTAAAATCAGAGGCACTTACTTTTTAAAACAAAATTAATTGCACGGTAAGCCCATATTTGAGATCAGTGGGTTTTCTTCATTATATTCTCACTTTTAAAGGAAATTTAATGTCTTTCTGCGGAAGTAGATTAAGCTGTATCTTAATTTGTGTATGGAAACTCTTAGTTCTCAATATCAACTTTTTTTCCCTTCTAGCCTTTTAAGAAATTATTCCAAATTAAGGAGGGAAACTGTGGAATAAAAATATTATATAAATATAAATATAAATAACATAAAAATATCTTAACTTTTGAAGGGAACATCTATGGATGCAAGTTCCATTGTAGTAAAAGCCACTATACATTTCTTTTAAATGTAGAGTTCGTTTGTACTGGTATAGATAGGCTGTGCAGTTATGTTAACTAGAACACTATTTTACCAGCTTTAATCACATTGAAAAATCACACAGTACCTGATACTTTACTTCAAGAGCTAGATGCAGCAGACAATAAAAGTCTCATGTGTTTGGAAAAAAAATCCATTGAAATGCTTTGAAAATAAGTCTTTTTTGTACAGTGGTTCAGCACCAGGATTTCTATCACTACCCTACAAGCAGTTCCCTGCATCCTAGAGGGCACTTCAAAGCCTTTCCAAAACTCCCACTGAAACTGTGCTCCATCCTTTGCTTACTCCCCCTACCTCAACTCAAAACTGTTCAGGAAAACAACAGCAATGCCATTACAGTTCACTCAAAGATTAAGTTTTTAGGGACTAGGAGAGAGAAAAGAGAAGAAAATTAAGTTTAAAAATTCTTAAAACACTGTGGTAATTTTTTGTTTTCTTCAAAACTCAGGGTTTCTGAGTACTTAAGGAATAATAGCATGAGGGTATCACTCACATGTGTGGGGGGGTTTTGCCAGTTATTAGTATTTTCAGTTAGAATGAAAAAAGATTCTGCATGTAAGTAACCAGATTTCTTCTGGGGTTTCTGTCAAAATGAGGATCACTGACATGTCATTTTTTCCCATGCAAATACAAGCATTGCTGGAAGTTTGCAGCAGAGAAAAGAGCATGCATGTACTTCCAAATAATGGAAGTACTAGGACTGCAGAAAGGACCCCTATACCCACACAGCGAAATGTGTCAGCCTGTGGGAGCAGGCCAGGAAACCAACATGTTTTCCTTGCTGACACTGGCACACTCTGTTGTTCAAACTTACCTGTACATGGGCAGTGCTCTCCAGATATTTATACAGAGCCTTGAGACCTACCAACCAGCTTGCAAAATGTCAGTCAACAGCTGAAGACATCTGTTGTCCTGACAAAAAGATAAGGAAAACAAAAAATCCCGGAGCAGTCCACCGGGCACCAAATTAAAGGTGGCAAGAAGCAGGTATCATTTCTTCCAAAGGCTAACCCTGCTGATGGCTCACTTCAAACACTCAGATAGAACAGATGTATGGTTTTGAAGTTCTATTCAAATCCTGTGCAAAGACAAAACTTTCAAAAAATTCAAAACTGTGAAAAGGAACAAATTATCTAAATCAGTCTGAAAAGCCATACCAAATGTCTTCATAGGTTGTGTGCTTCACATGAAGGAATTAAGAATAGGCAAATGATGCCATAGAATGACAGGTGAGCACCTGCCAATTAATTTATTTGATTGATAACAGCTGACTGGCTGCTCTCTTTCCCATATCAATAGGTCAGGTTTCTTGTGTGATTTTAACCACCTTCACAGTCCAGCAAAACTTGTAATTTAATGCACTTCAAGACACTTGCATGTAAACACAGCCCCTTCGGCTTCCATGGGATAGATGTATCTAGGCCCACCCTCAACCCTGTGCAGTCCCTGTTATTCAAAAGGGTCAAAATTAAGGCGGCTGACAGAAATGGCTAAAGATCATCTTCAGTTGACCCTACAGTCGACCATAACAATTATTATTAACCAGACTGCTTCTAAGTAGAGCCTATTTTCACCGCATTTTGCAGGTTTTGTCCGAGGTTGTGCTTTCACCTCATCACAATATTGTTAGTGTAAGGCATAGCCCCTCAAAGTGTTTCTCACCTTCCTTCTGAGCTTCTCCTGGACTGCCTTAAGTTTATCTCATTTTTTAAGTACTCCACAAATCCTCACACATCTTTACTTCTCTTTGTCCCCAAAGGGTTTTCAAATGTTTGAAAATACAGCAAAATATCTCTCTGACTTGGTCCTTCAGCTCATTCCCTCCCTCTCCTCACACACCCACATGGGCCGTGGTGCCCAGGTTCCGCGACATCCCCATAAAGCAGCGATTGCAGAGAGAAGCGAATTTTCCCGTTTTACAGGAAAATGGTGATGCCGGACTTCCTTAGAGCCCCATGCTCACAGCAGGTTGTGCAGCCTGTCCCAGGCCAGACACAGCACTTGTCCCCACTGAAATGAATGGAGACCAGCTCCTTTTTAAAGGCCTTTATTTAAGGTCAGCTTTGGGTGGGAAACCTGAGGGGTCGCACACACCACCGCTGCTCCCACTGGATGACACAAAGGAGGAGGAATTCAGCTTTAGTAGACGACAGAGATAGGGCTTCCATCCTTGCAAGAGTCCCTAGGAAGACATTGCTGGCTCTTGGTCAAGGGGTGTCATGCTGGCCAAGTGCTGTTCAAGCTATGGCAACAAGGCGTAAAAGCTCTGGTTGGTGTTTTCATCTTCTCCACTGTTTTCTCAACCTGGGATTACCATTTTTTTGTCTTAGATGTTGTGCTGACTCATTGTTTTTAGGGGTTTTAACCACTGAACGGTGTCCCATGAGCACTTGCTGTTGCACACCATTTTGGAGAGAGTAGTGGAGACAGGTGTGAATACAAGAGTAGGTACTGGGACGTGGGGAGGGACAAACAGCTAGGACCATTAACAATTTACAAAGACATAAAACGTTAACAACAAATAGTCAACACAAACAACAATTATGGTCAATTGGGTAAGCACACATCAACACAAACAACAACTGAGTGGACACCTTGTAGAGAAAAATTTGCGTTTGGGAATTTACTCCCCACACACAGCACGGATGGCACTGTGCCCCCAACTGGCAACAGCTCACCACAGCAGGACAGAGCAGCTGCTTCCCAAGACAGTGTCAGCAGAAAGTGAAGTAAGGAGCTGGGGTTTGCACAGAAATGTTCTGAAGCTGTTCACAGACCTGTCTACCAGCCCCTCCATTGTGGTAAGGGTGAAGGGAAACATTCTGGAAGGGAGTAGCTATCCCTGGCATTCCCTGTCCTTCCCACTTGAACACTGATCTTACCTTCTACTCCACTTCACCTCAAGCAGCTGCCTAGCTCGCATCTGAGCTCCAGCCCCGCATCTCCTTGGAGTGCCTGCCATGGTGGTAAGGGTGAGGGGAGCCAGAGGCATGCTGCAAGCAGGTGTTATAAATGAGAAACATAAAGTCTTGATATTCAGCAAAATTTAGATTGCATTATTTTATATAGACAGAGCAAAGCAGCGCGGTGGAGGCATGAGGGATCACCACCCACTTCACACTCTGTTGAACCTTGGCTCACAGCTTCTTCTTGTGGTATGGTCCCTTGTTGTAATCAGCAATTTTTGGGCTCTTTGGCTCTCATAATTTTGCCAGACAAGCAGTGGTGGTCAGAATAAACATCTGTGTAAAGTCTCTGGGAGTCAGTCTCATAGATAACCATCTGGTCTTGGTAGATAAAACCAGCAGAAATTGGGAAGTTCTGGTCTTTSTAGATAGACAGTCATTGATAAAACAAAGGCAGGAAGTCTGATTTTGCAAAATCTATTGGACTATTGGAAAGTCCAAGATTTTACAAACTGGTAGTAGATACAAATTATTTAGAAAACATATTATTCATAACAGGGGGATTTAAAACAGAATGATTTAATCATTTAAACATTTTTTCCCCTATCAAGTGTTCATGCTTCATTTCAGACCTTTGTATTTTGGTTTATATAAACCCCAATACTTTTATGATTAACACGAACCTTTTATCAATTATCACACAGGGCCTGCCAGGGAGCACAGCATGGAAGGAGGCTGCAGGGCTCAGGATCAGGCAGGGGAGCTGCCAGCAGGCCCTCCCATGGGGCGAGAGCATGGCCACTCCTGCCACCAGCAGGTCCTTGCATGTGTGGGAAGCTTCAGTAGTCCTTGAAGAAAGGTCTGGTCTGCCAAAATGGAAAAATGTGAAGAAAAATGTAAAAAGTCAGAGGATTGTGACGTCCCTAAGGAGTTCTTGGAAATCCAGATGGTAATTTGTAATGCATGTAGTTGGTGGTATGAGTGTTGCAGGTTTACAACACTTGCATAGCTTTCACAGGTGATTTGTGCTTCATGTTTTTCCACAATAAAGGCCATATTTCATGGATCTGCAGTGAAAGGGTGCGCGCTTCTCCATGTCTCTGATGCCATGTGCCAGTAGCAGGTCCTTAGTTTGCTGCAACTGTATCTCGCATTTTGGTACAATGCGAGAGGCTACAGCTCCTGACAACACTGGAACAAAATAAGGAGGCATTTCCTCCTAGGCGCCCAATTTAAAGAGGCCTTCATCAACACACATGCTCAGTTTTTGCAGCCAAATCCAGCATCTCCTACCCCTGCCCCTGAGCCCTAATGTGTTAAAAGCATGCCTTTCATCTGACTGTGTGTCCTACTGCATCCCACATAGGGAATCCAAGGCACTTCACAGAGTATCACTGGAATGACAGAATCATGAAATGGGCTGAGTTGGAAGGGATCTTACAGATCATCTAGTTCCAACCCCTCCTACCACAGGCAGGGACACTTTTCACTAGACCAGGCTGTTGAAAGCCCTGTCCAAACTGGCCTTGAACACCTTCAGGAATGGGGCATCCACAGCTTCTCTGGACAACCTGTTCCAGTGCCTCACCACTCTCACAGTATAAAATTTCATCTTAGTGTCTAATCTAAACCTACTGTCTTATAGTTTGAAGCCATTCTCCCTTGTCCTGTCACTACATGCCCTTGTAAGTAGTCTCTCTCTATTTTTGGGATTCTTCCAGGTACTGGAAGGCCTCAGTTAGGTAATCTCAAAGCCTTGTCTTTTCCAGGCTGAACAATTTCCATTCTCTCAGCCTTTCCTCACAGCAGAGTTGCTCCATCCCTCTGATCATCTCGGTGTCCTCCTCTGGACTGACTCCAACAGGCCCAGGTCTTTCCTGTGCTGGGGACCCCAGTGCTGGATGCAGCACTCAGGGTCGGGTCTCATGAGATGGATGCTTTCCCACCCTAGAAAAATATATCTTCATTCAATAAAGAACATTGAATATTCAGAAGGATCTATCGGCAGCTCTGGATTTTAAAGAGTACCTTAGATTTAATTTTCCAGTATAAAGGTCTTGATTTAAAGCTTTGTTAAGTTCATTACAGTCTTTTTTTCTAGTAGGCACAGGATTAGTTTAGCTCTTAATTTAGCTGACTGACCATCCTGATGTCAGGTCACAGATCCAATTTAATTCTGACTTCCACTTTCCCTGCTTAATCGCCTCCTTTGTGAATATTTCCAACAGTCAGGAGATAGACATTCCTGTTTGTGGTGAGCTGATGTATGCTGTATGCCAGGGTCCCACCAAGCAGCTCGGCCATTCCCCCTCCTCAAGTGGACAGGAGAGAGCAAAAATAGAGCAAAAGACTCAGGGGTCAAGATAAGGACAGGAAGATCACTCAAAAATTGCCATCACAGAAAAACGGACTCAACCTGGGAACATTAATATAATTTATTACCAACTGTTCTGTTTTAACCCCAGCTGGCTACTAAATCCCACAGTCACTTGCTCACTCCCCACCTGTGGAATAGGGGGAAGAATCGGTAGGGTAAATACATCTAAGAGATGCTCAGATAAACAATGTAAACAATTTTCACTTAGCAGTGCCAGTCTGACTATTCATATAATGGGAGGTTTACCAAAGTTTACTTAGAATTCAAATCTGATGCCAAATTCAGGTAACATATAGTGGTAATTAATTAATTATGCAGCTTTACTTACATAGAATTCTTTTTACTTAATTGTTGAACTATAGCTCTGTACATTTTTTTTCACTATATGGAAAAAATTTTTATCACAAAAGCTAGAAACCACTGCCATGAAATACCAGTTGTAAAAGCAGCAAGTGAAAGAAAGTAGTCTTTCTTGAAGTCAGTAACATTTTCAAAATTAGTAAAGGAATTTCTAACAATAGTATTGTGCTTCTGATATGTTAAATGAATTGCCATTTTCAGTTGTTTTTCCTTTGATTTTCATCTGCGAAGAGTAACAGTATCAAATAAAGGAATAGTGGTCCCTTTTCTGAGCCTTTATATTCAGTGAATCATAGTCAGCACTTATAAATGAACAATATTAATCAGTATTAGGAGGGAATGAAGCAAAGGAGTAACTGTATCTTGCAGCAAAACCTGAAGATTATTACATCTAGGCAGGATGCACAAGATCAAAGCATTCAAAGAAGAGGGACTATGATAGTTTTAGTTGCACAGTGTCTAAAGGCCATTTGTGTTGTGCTGCTGGTTTTTATACATGCCCAAATCAGTAAAGTCAATATAATTTTCTACCATTTATTCACTCAGTAACATTTGACTTACTGCTCTAGTAATTCTGCTAGGCGTTGGTGTAATCTTTCATCGCAAAAGAATGAATGGAGGTCATATCAGCCAAGCGCAGATATCTTCATTTTTAAGGTGGGAAGCAGTAGCTCAGTATTAGCAAGCAAGATGTTCTGTGAAAATGACTATTGGATACTCAACACAAATCCTGAATTTTCCTTTTGTCTCCGGCACCCATATTCAAATTGCTTTGGTGATGTGAGCAGACATGAAGATGGCCTGGTAGGAAGGTGACAAATAATAAAGAAAAGAAACTATGTGCTGAAAAATACTGACATCTTTGAAAAGTGCAGCTGGTCATTTTCAAGTGCAGCCAGGGTACATAGAAACCAGAGATACCATGAATGAGCACAAACTCAAGGGACTTCAATGGCAATTTTGAATGTGATAAGGTAGAGAATCACCTAGCTCTGAAAGAACAAAAAACACCATCATCTAATGGCTGTTACAGGCAAAAAAAAAAATCAAAATTATTGGTTACTCAATTAAGATATCCTCCATTATGTCAGTGTTATAAAAATGGCCTGTTTTATATTCAAAATGGAGCCTCTTGCTGTCTGAGAACTTCACAGTTGACTCCCACATGAACTTTCTATCAACTTTTGGACTCTCACTAGGAGCACCTGTCTGAGTGTAGCTCTATAACATGGATCAGTTTTGAAGGGAGGCTGTTTTCTTTTTGTTTTTTTTTTTTTCTTACAGGTAATTTACTGTATCTGCTGTTACACTGCTGGTATGTTTGCCCCACTAATGGGAAGTTACACTACTGTAGTAGTGTTTGGTTATTGCTGTTACTGATTTTACTGCACTATTGATTGAAAATATATTACTGATAGATACTAATTATTGACTGGTGACAGTAATTTTTAATAGCTTGTGTATATATAGTTATAGATATTAATTTATTAATTACATGGGTTTTATTAACGACGTGGATTTCCTAGTAGCAATGTGTGTGGTATGTGAGGTTTTTGTGGTAATTTGTAATAAAGTAGAGAAATTTAGAGGATAAAGCCTCCATGTTGTTGGATATTACAGGACTCTATGAACCTGTGGTTGCAACTCTACACACCGAAAGGCCAAGTAACCCTTTAAGTTGAGATGCTTGGGAAAATAACTTCACATCCTATGGTCCTTTCCTCTTTCTATTGAATTGTTCAGGTTAAAACTGTGTAGACTTCCAACTTTCTGTCTAAGTCTTCCTTCCTGACTTTCTGTACCATGAGAAAGGAAAGAAAATTTCCATTGTGCTATCTATAAAGAAGAGCAAGTAGAGGATAGTTTTCATACAAGACCTTATAATTTACATTTTTTCCCATTCCTGTACAGAGGAAAAAGGCAATACTTCATATGGAGAGACTTCAGCTGTCTCTCTTCAGGAACAGAAATGTGTACTGACATTTTTCTGTCTACCATAAAAATGTTAGTCATGTAGAATGACCTACTACATATAACATTTTCATTTCCCAGCAGAGGAAATAGAGAAACAAATATAACATCTCTATTAAATGTTGATAAATCCCAAGAAATAATTTTTATTCTAAAGAAGAAAATATTCCAAATGTGGAATAGAATGAGATCACACTTGTAAGTTTATACATGAAAGTAACATGTAAAATCCTTTTCTTCTGGTCAAAGATTTTTTTTCTGCCAGTTTAATTTTAAGGGCGTTGATCAGATTATACTGATTTCTTTTGAAAGAAATGTGACTGTGCTAATGATCTATCAGAATAACGGTATTCAAAGGTCATATATTTATCATATGTTAAGAGAAGATAAGAGTTTTTTCAATATCTTGCATCTTCATTAAGTATTGCAAGTAATTAATTTTATTATTCAGAAACCTCTTCCCTACACATTTACTTGAGATTTCTTCTGTGCAAATCAGTCTAATAAAAATAATGGATCTGGTAATGTTTTACCTCTTCATTTGTCTCAAATTTCAGGAACTACATGGTCCAGAAGACAGTGCAATATCTGGTGAGAAGTTTACACTGGGATTTTTTTAAGGACTTGCTGCAGTAAAATTTCTTGTTGCTGTTTCCCCTCTTTCAAGCAGTTTGGGGCAGATGCATTCTATTACGTTTCTGTAATCCCTGGCACAATTAGGATTTGATGTTATTTTGTATATGTAAGAAAATTTTAAAGTTAAAAAACACAAGTCAAGTTTTAAACTTGATTATGGCATACTAGTGTAAAAGCTCATGTGAGTATGAGGTGAATACATTGTATACGTTAGATCTTCTCCATGGATTCAGTATTTACCTATGGAATTTGCAAGTCTGTGTGTTTGTGTGAAAAGTACAGAATCAAAGCAGCTGTAGAGCAAAGACTGGGATCCACAGTGAGACATTGAAAATAATTGGAATTAACTTATAACAGAAGATTTTAAAAGACATTAAGTATGCATGACCACTGTGAGAAAAGTTCTTTCCTTCTGATAACCGTAATAGATTTAGTACTTCGTTTTTCATTAGCATTTTGCTAATTTCTTTATTGCATTAAGGAATGTAACCTTAAAGGCTAATTTTAGCTAAGGCAGGCTTTCCTCCCAAGGCTCTATTGACAAATGGTTCTTCCAAAGGGCAGTTCAGAGCCTTCTTCATGTGCTTTGATTTAGTTTACTGAAGGAACTGTTCTTTGTCCATTGACTCAGCCCTGGAAAAAATAATTTAGGCAGATCTCTGCAATGTAAGCTTAGTCTTCAGTGAATACATGGAAAATCCTGTTAGCATGCAGACTATGATGCAGAATCCCTCTTTTCAGGTCACATTATTTATGAAAATTTTTATTGCGTTTTCACAGCTTGATAACAGAGTAAGATGTACTTTTGGAATCAGCTATCTCCCACCCCCTGCAAGTGTTATGCAGATCTTACAGACACTAATATTGGCCTCAGATCTTTGTGCCATCTGCTTCAGTATCCATTTTTCAGCAGAGTCTGAAGTACATCAGCAGTATTTGATTGCTATCTGCTGTGCAATTGCAGTGGTCCTGATAGCAACTAGTAAATGCCACTTCCTTATCATAATCTTTTCACTGACACTCCATTCACAAAAAGCTCTGTAGAAGGAATTTCTTGGAATCAATCAGATTTATCTGGGACCCCTTATAAGAAGGGAAAAAACCCGCTGAAAATCATGTATTATTCTAATTTTGTATGACTCCCTCACCTAGGAGAATCTTCAAAATAAAAGAATGGAATACATAGCAATGCCCTGCTGGACATGACCTTACCCTGTGGCAAGAGATATTTATCATCAGAGAGTACCTTGCCCAGAAAGCTCTTCAAGGCAAAGCAGTAATATCCACTGAAATTATGTAATTATCTTACCTTGATTATAGGCACCTGGACCAACTGATGAGACTTAGAACACATTCAAACACTTTGTTAGGCATGTACTTCTAATGATTGCAGGTCTTTGATTGACACTACATGCATGAAAATCTATTCATATATATTGTGGTAATATACATGTGACACCTGTGAATGTAGGAGTGGCACAACCTCATATATAGTCTGGGGAATTTATTAATAGGAGTTTTTTTCAGTCCTTTCATTCACCGTAAATGAATTGACTCAGACATGAAATTGGGATTCAAAGAATATTTTCACTCTAGACAGAGCTTTCAGACACCAAGTTAACTTGCTTCAAGCTGTACATGGAACTGGGATATTGATTCCCATCTTCAGTCAACAGATGATGTCATCACACAGATAATACAATTTCATTTTCAGAAGAGCACATGAATCCCATCGCTCTGTAGTAAAGTCCCTTCTTCTAGAATCCTGTCAGAAATGCTGTGGTAACTGTTAGAGAGCAGATGTGATAAGATTTCTTTTTCTTCTGTAATCTTCCTGGTGCACATTTGAACACTACCCTTACCTATTAATTATTCTGCACTATAACAATGCATATGAATTTTAAAGCAACTGAAAATGCAAGATAAAACAAAATTTGACAGATACAGCCAAGCAAATTACAGAATATTTTGCACATAATCCCACAATTTTGTAAAAATATTTTGCCTGACTGTATAAGTGAATCACAGAATTTTTAGTTATCTTGCTTAATATGTTTCCAGCCATTATAAGACTGCTTCCAGTCTTTGTCCTTAGCTACAATTGTGACAATAATCTAATAATTTTTAATATAGTGAGACTAATTGATACAGTAACAGTTACCTTGATTAAACAACTTAGGCTTTGTGTGTCTGCTTTGCAAGATAAGCATTCCTGGTACAAACAGCTCTTCATTCCTTTTTGCTGGATCTTCCAATTCTGAAATCATGTGCAACCTCTAATTTAGGCACTCACTAGTCAGGCAGAAGTGCATTTACAAGTTGAACCTAGGTTGATCAATGTGCATGACATGTCAATTGAGTTTGTACTGTGGGTGTTAACTTCAACATTTATATGCCTTTCTCCTCCTTTTCTCACTAGCTAAGTTTAGATGTTGGGTTTCACTGCAGGATAAAGGAAGGAACAACAACCTGTTCTAAAATACCTATGTAGAAACAAAATTAATCCCGAACCGAATTGCACTTCAGTAATCTGACTGCATGGATAACAACCAAGCTGTTGGACCATAACTGTACATGTTTTGCAGCAATAGAAATCCCCAGTTTGCCTAACACCAATTTAAAAATAAATATATAATATAAAAAGTTTGTTAGACTCTATCTACAGGGGTTTTTTTTTAAGTAAAGTATTCTTTTTATACTTTGCAAGTGGGATTCAAATATAATGCTAAGTATTCAATGAATCAGTACCAGTGACAGAGTGGCTGTTATTTTCTCCAGTTATACTCCCTGTCCAACAGAAACAAATCTGCTCTATTGCTTTGTGTATTCTCACATTTCTTGTCTCTTTAAACTTTTGTTCCTTCAATGAAGGTAATACTTATCAGTAAAACTAGTCAAAGTAGTTCCATTTTTGTAAGGTTGTATTATATTTTAAAATCCTGTCTTCAGATTTAGGTAGCAACATCACTGACTGGGAAGCAGTGTTAAATATCTGCCAAAAATTTACTTTTACATCTTTTAGTGGAAGTCAAGCTTGAGTGTTGTCCATATACTTACTTTTGGGAGAGTAAGAATTGTTGAGAATACAACCAAACCATTGAAAACTATTCTGATCTGAGAGTTTTCAACCTGCTGAATAAAGCAGCCTAGATGAGGTGTGGCACTAAGCACGTTTTTCCATTTTCTTAGTGGGTCCTTTTGGCCTAAAGGAAGAGTTTCTATTCTTATGTGCCGGTAACTGCAATGTGCACTAGAATTTCTTGCATATCCTTTATTTTCTTCAGAATTGGTTTGCTCTGAAGATATTACTGAAATTTAAATTTAGAATCAGCAGACTTTATAAGTATATCTTACAACTAAACAAATTATATAATGAAGATATGTCTCAAAAATAAATCACATAAGAGAAAGAGTAAATTAAGTCATCCTTAGCTTTTCACCACCTTCTTCTTGAGGCTGTGTTGTTGCACTGTATGGTTTTTTTGTGTGGTATTTCCTCTTGCAGCTCTCTGATAACTGCATACAGCCAGACCATGTCATCCAGTCTTGTAATGACTTTTAGCTCACACATTGCAAATACTTCATGATATGAGGATAGGATAGCATCAATGAGTTCTAAATAGTGTTCTAGTAATGAGTTTTTTTGTGGGTTTTTTGTTTGTTTGTTTGGTTGGTTGGTTTTTGGTTTTGTTTGATTTTGTTTTTGTTTGGTTTGGGTTTTTTGTTTGTTTGTTTAGGGTTTTTTGTTTTGTTTTTTGTTTTTTGTTTTTGTTCTGGTTTTGGTTTTGGTTTTTTTTCCCACAGATTTTGCTTTTTTTTTATTCCAGATTGAAAATATAAGTTTTGAATAATAAAACTGTTACTTGAACAATAAAAACTACAGCTCTTTCTCCTTCACTCACTCCATCTTTTCATCCTCAGACTTTCAAAGAAAGCTACAATTCCAAATCTCAAATGCCTCCATTGTCTGCACAGTGGGTAAAACACTGATCTCCTCAAAATTACTTCCTGTTCACATGTCATTCTGAGGTGCAGCTGCAGATACCAGGCTGTGCTAGAGCAGTAGCCTTTCCTGAAGGCGTGCTGTTCATAGGACTCAAACCTGGTCTCAAGCATAAAAAAATATTTGCATAGGATATTAGTTTCTAAATTGTTCTGTCTATGATTTTATCACCAGCCTCACTGTGTGAACTAGATATAAAGTCCTATGTAAAGGCACAAGATTGCATTTTTTTTAATGGTTCAGTTATAATCAGTGAATTAATTGAAAAATGTTTGAAGTTGCTCACATGCAGCTGACTGCTGCAGATTCTGGTAAACACATTCTCCATACAGTACTCCATGAACAGAAACGTGTTTAGCAGTCCATTAATGGCAGTAGTTGATGTAACCACCCAGTCAAGATAATATGGGAGCTAAACTAAGCAACTTGAATCACGTAAGAGCAAAAAGGAAATTTGCAGCTTCATATTACACAATGCTAAAATAGACATAAAAGTACTGCTGCATGTTTTTTTCGCCCTGCTGCAGTATGGCAAACAAGCAAGTCTTCAGCATGGTAAACAGTATTTCTCTCATGCTGAGATTGACTTTTTCAGTCATAAAAAACATTTGCACTTTTAAAGGTGTTATAGTTGCAGATGTAGACTCAGTAAAAGGCAAACAAAGAAAGAAAGGACATGTTTCCAACAGAAGTAAAGAAAACTGTACATAGCCAAAAGTAATCTTCTTGGCATGTTTCTACAGATGTGACACTCAGAAGGAAACTCTGCTATGTATGTTGTTATCCTCTATTACTGACATGAAATTTTAGCTGCTGGTCTAGTTTCTATGTAACCAGATTTGTTTGACTCCTGGATAAAGGAACTATGATGCTATCACCAAAACACTCAATCGAATATTGAACTTTGGGGAGAAAAGATTCAACCTCCTGTGGCTGTCTGTGCTTTCAACATGATGTCTCCTTATGTATATCTCTCTGTGCACAAAAATCTTCCTGTCTGTCAGTATTTTTTTGTGTGGCCTGGAGTAGATCCCATACTTCAGGAGGGAGTGAAATCCCTCCCCTGCTACTAAGAGTTGGTGTCTTGGTTTTCAGTAGGGTCAGGACTTCATCCTGCATCTAGTATTCTGAAGCTGTACAGTGAAGACATGGATATAACAGGTCCCCATCTCTTTCACGAGATTATTGGAAGTTGAAGTGTGAGTAGTGTCCCTTCACAGAAATTAATGAATTTTGTTAATTAACTTTATTTTAGTCAAGGCACAAATTCTAAAAAAAAAAAAATCTAAAAAATTGCTAATTGCTAAAAGAAAAGGATTTTTTTTTAATTAAGAGAATTACCTAAGCAAAATGAGCCTTTCCATCTCAACCTCTAGTCATATTTTCTTTCAGTAGTTAATCCTACTGATAAACTAAGAATAATGTAGTCAGATGGTTTAACTACTTTCATAATACATTCTGCATATACTTTCTGAAAAAAATTACTGTAATGAAGTCTGAATCAACATAATTTCAAGAACTAACTAAAGTTAGCTACTCATTCCTTTTTGGACTAGTTGAATATTTTTACTGTTCATAATAAAAACAGCAACAGCAGCAGCAGCAACAACAACAATAATAATAATTATTATTGTTATTAATATTATTTTCATATCCATTGTCTTCACCATCATCAAAGTTATATTAAATAGTATGTTTTTTAATAGAAAATTTGATTTTTCAAAAGCTAAAATTTTCCTTTCACTAAAACAAATATTTTTCAAAAATTATAACTTAACTATTTAGCTATTTATGAGAAGAGGGTGAAGGAAATATTGTCGATGTAATGGGGAATGTACAGGCCTTTATCAACTACCTTCTCAAGCCCGAATACATCTTCAGAAATGTACCAACAAAGACATGAGACTATAGCGAATGACAGAAAGGAAGAGACTAGAATTAATGGAAAGAATGGGAGCACAAAGATTGAACAAGGAGCTTGAATAATTCACATGCAAATATTTGGAGGTTTATCACAATTAAAGGGGTATTTCTGTTCCCTTCTTCCAACCACATTAGTTTATGTGGTTTGATATGGATTGTAGCTTCTTTGGGTCGTACATCTGGAATACGTATTTTCCCTTAAGAATTACTTGGAATCATACATTTTTAATTGTTTTACTGTGGCTGTTTGGAAGTTGTGAAAGCTTACAATATATGTTAAGTGTAATATGGAGTGAACTGTATGTGGGAGAAGGTAAGCATAGCAATTTTCTGTTCTCTTCAATATAGTGAGTGTCCTATCAAAGAATCACAGAATGGGTAAATTTGGAAAGGACCACAGTGGGTCATCTGGTCCAAACTCCCTTCTCAAGCAGGGTCATCCTAGACCACACTGCACAGAATCGCATCCAGATGGTTCTAGAAAGAATCTCCAGTGAGTGAGACTCCACAGTCTCTCTGGGCAATCTGTTCTGCTGATGGATCACCTGCACAGTAAAGTTCTTCCTCATCTTCAGGTAGAACTTCCCATGCATCAGTTTCTGTCTGTTGCCTCTTGTCTTAACTGTCCTATTAGATGTGGAACATTTCAGGTATTAGGACAAGAAACTAATGCATGCAATATAAATATTGAGAAAGATAAAATAGAAAAACAAAACACATACTTACTAGGAAAGTAAATAATAATTTTCTGAGTCCAAGATGACCATGAAGCTAGAATGCTAGAACGGTTGAAAGATATGGCCTTCTGAATATTTTTAGCAGATAAAATGAACAATTCATCCTCATATTTTCACATTTTTAAAAGTGTTTGCAAATTTCAGGTAAAATAGGGAGGAAGTTGCATAGGACGTGTTAGAAACTCTCACAGCAGAGAAACTGTTAAAATACAATAAAGAAAATCAGCACAGGAAAAAATGGATCCAGAGTGAATCCACCCTCCAGAATGAACAAAAATAATAAAAAGCATAAAAATTATACCAAATCATGGTATAGTTTTAGTAAATCTCACATAGAAAGAAATACCTGGAGGCATTCAGAAATGTTGGGGAGGTTCAATAAAGCACAGATTTCTAAGAACATGTATAAGAAGCAAACACTGTGAAGGAAAAGAGGTATAAAACTTTTCTTTCTTCAATTCAGATAAGCATAGCCACTGTTCTGTAGTTCAAAACTAGTAATCAAACTGAGATTATAGGACTATGACATTATAATGTCACACAATGTAGAGGATTGGAAACAAATAAATAGATTGTAACAATAAATAGTTTAGAATAATTGCCTCCCTCTGTTGATTGATGCACTATAATTTCTATTACTTTTTCTCATCCTCATTTTAACAGTTTTTACAACCTCCTTAAAAAGTTAATATTTTAGGGACGTAAAAGAAAAGTATATTCTAATATTTGCTCTCTTTTTAGCACTTAATTTTGACTCAGCTTTTCATTGTATATTTGTAGATTGTATTAAAAATTCCTCCTTCCTACTTCCTGTCTTCTCTTCAAAATCTTGGATTTTCAGCTTATATCCCTCTGTCAGTGATTGATTGAAGCTGTTGAAGAAAGCTGGCAAAAGCTTTTCCCAAGGATAAATGTGAGAAATAGTTATGGTGGGTTTTGTAGTAAGATATTGCAGCAAAATAAACCATTGCCCAAACACAAGTTTGATCAGAAGCATATCTGTGTCGTGCTGTATTGACATTCATTGCAAAAGGCAGGGAGTTATCCTATTTGGCTTGGTTTCCCAAAGGTATACGAGAGCCTGAACAACATGAGAATGGGACACAGAAAACAGAAAAACAGAAAACAGAAGGACCATTTTGATAGAGTGTGACAAAAGAAAAAAACAATACTGAGAACGCTGGGAAAAGAAATTTCTCCCAGTTTCATTCCCATTGCTTTTAATGTCATGAAAGAAGTAATGTGACTGTATGTCTTCAATAATACGACTTTCTACAGAGTTTCAACTTATAAAACTGATAGTAAAATTACAATACTGACTAATTGTTCATGTTAGGATTAGGAACGTTTTTCTAGGTCACTGTATTTTTAGGACACAGCAGTCTAATTGTTCTCATATTTACTGTCTTACACTTTAGTTTCTCCACTGCCTTGATTAGTGTTCTGTAAACACTTCATATATTTCTGGCATTTCTTGATCCTCATTGCCTCAGAACTCACTTCAGTGGTCCCACTTAAACAGACAATCAACTTCTGGATATGACACTACGTATGTAGGCTGAAACCTCACTTATGGTTGTGTCAAATTTAACATCTACGACTGTCCTTATATTTCATTCTATATTAATGTTTTCTAATGACAATTATCCAATTTGATGAAGACATCCATTGGAATGTAATATTTTCATTTTAATATATACTTTCTTATTTTCAAGAGTTTACATTTGTGATATGTATTAGTACACTTTATTGTGGGAAATGACAAGTATTGACTTTCAGCAAAAGCACAGTAATGAGTTATTTCATTTTCAAATTGAAATTTCAATCTGGTTTTTGGTATCATTTCCATGAGAATGAGTTAGGACTCCTCACATCTACTTGAATGTGATTTGCAGCTGGGCTCTTGATCTTGTTTCCTTTCCTTGATCTTGTATCTTGCTACTAACTTTTCTCCTTTTAAGAGTATCTGCAAATTTAAGTTCTGGTATTATGAATAGCACTTTCATAAAATAATCTTCTGGTTATAATTGGACTACTCTCAGGAATTAAATCTGCTGACAAGTTTTTGTAGATCTGAGTATCAGGTACAAAGGCCAAAGGGTCAGACCTCCTGTACACATAGGAAATTCCATGGCACTTATACTCAACTACCCTACCTGAAGCCCAGCAGCTTGCCCTTAAATTTGGTTGTATTTCTTCTAAAGACTCTGTAGATTTGGGACATGAATAGATGTGGAATTTAAAATTTGCCTTAGTATCTTTGCAAAACTTAGTCAGATTCCCTTTGAAATTTATTTCTATTTCCCTTGCTCAACTTTCAGCCATTGGTTCCTGTCATGATTTCCTTTGCTTGTTAAAAGCACCATCTGTACATGGTGTTTTTATACATGGGTGGTAGCTAAGCACTGAGAAAAAATATTTATTGGTAAGCGAAATCTGTGGAGCTCATTAAGACAATGTAAAGGACCATCCTCATATTTCTCATCACTTTTTGGCTCTGTTTTGCCTTCCCTTTCCCACTGTTTTGAATGCCTTTTTTTGTTTGTTTGTTTCGTTTTTGTTTTAAGCAAAAAGTGAGCAGTTCTGAGTAAGTATATGTTTACTGCTTAATTTCCATTAGCTACACTAAATCAATGCAACTTTGTGCAAAAGGTGTCATATGCTCCTATACAGTGTTATTTTTTACACACAGAATATCTTTGGGATACTTTTAATTCACATGATAGTGTTCCTATCCAAGATGATTTGAATTCCAAATACTAGAATTAATAAGAATGATCTCATTGCATTTAGGCTTTCTGCCACCCAACCATTGTCTCTTGCATTACAATGTAAGTTCTTGAAGTCTGAGTTGCTGCAGTACTTTGAAAAAATTAAGTTTGTGATGAGGACACCTCTGTAATACAGCAATATATTATGTAATAGAAGTTGTTAAATATGCAGGGTATATATGTGTATATCAGCTGTTACCCATTTGGCAGTTCTGTTGAAAGCTGTAGCCAGAGGCTAGATATGGCAGATAAGAGGGAAAAAATCTCAGCTAGTGTAAATAGTGACAGCTTCATTGCCCATTATAGAGCCATGACAGTTTATTCCAGTGGAGCAACTGACTGTAAGAACTTGAATCCCTGAATTATTCTGATCTCAGGCACTTCACATCTCTGTGAAAGAGCAATATTATTATTCCTGGATGATAGTGTCAGGTGGATTCAATTTGCTCCAATCAGGCTGGGAGATGAGTTACAGCCTCTTGGAAATTAAGGTCCTGGACAAAAGACCTTAGGAACAAGATTGGGATAGAAATAAATGGCAGCTATTTCCTACAAATTGGTGAGAGTAGGTTTTTGATGTATTTGATTAATTTAGAGTTTCAGGGTCAAAGATTTTATAGGATTAATTATTCTTAATTTTTCATCCTGTATTTTATGGTGCTTTTTGTTTTGTTTTTGGTTTTGGGTGTTTTTTGGGTTTTTTTTAACATATAATCAGCTATTTTACTGGGAAACTAGTCTTTCAGTGTGTCACTTTTTATTTCACAGAAGAGGAATACCATGTTTGCTTCTCTGATTCCTCCAATATTTCTACTCTTTCCTATGAATTAATGAACTATTTATTCAGGTCCTTCTTATAAGAAAAAAAAGGTGAACCTAATTTTTTTAATATATATTCTTATCTACAGCTGTAATTCCAAAAATTTTCCTTGCTTTTGATTGTACTTTTCTGTATTACCATTCTTTACAAGAGTTTCCCACAGGCAGTATTTTGCAGAAGCTCTAATGTGAGTTGGACAGTGCATACAAAAATAAGTATTGAAGAATGCTGAAGAGGAGAGAAGATCAAGAAAGAGTAGCATTCTTTTTTCTTTATTACAAAAGCTTAAATCAGCAAAAAATTGTATGGAATTAACATGGAATCGTATCTGAATCCTACTAAACATCTGCACACAATACCTCTCAGCTCTGTGTTGCTCACTGAAGGCAGGCAATTTACTATTATATATCGATATAGTTGAATATTCCACTTAACCTATCAGTGTACTTGTGGTAGCTTGAGCAGCTGGCTGTCAGACACCCACCCAGCTGTTCTTTGACTCCCCTCCTCAGCAGGACAGGGGAGAAAATAGGATGGAAGAGCTCATGAGTCGAGATAAAGACATGACTTAGCAATTATCACTGTGGGCAGAACAAATTTGACTAAAGGAAAATTATTTTAATCTATTGCCAATTAAAATAGATGTGGACAATGAGAAACACTGATAAACTAAAACAGCACCTTCCTCTGCCTCACCTTCTTTCTTTTCCAATGCTCAGTTTCACTCTATCATTTCCAATTCCTCTACCTCACCCCATCCCAATCCTTGCCCTGCATGGCACAGGAAGATTTTTCTCTGTGCTATTGGAAGTTAGAAATCAAAAGTATCTTTCAATTGTATTATATTTATTTAATAGCATTTTGGGACTTTTCTTCTTCCATAGTCTTTTTGTCATCATGTTGCCATGATGAAGAATATGTTCTGTGAAAGCTTTAAGAGATTTTGTGGAGAAATCACACCCACTTTGTATGCCAAGCAAAGCACACCATGAAAATATTTCATCATTTTAGGTCTCTCAGGAGCCTCTCTGGGTCACTCAGAGCCTTGCCCACATCAGTGTCTCACCAACACAATCAGTAAAACAGATCATGTCCATTACAAATTTCATGAAATAAGAAACTTTCCTGGTATTTGTTCTGAGCTACCATCATGAAAGTAGTTGGGATATCATGGAACATGCATAGGTCTTTTGGATGTCTTCAAATAGAAGAAAAAAGAATGATTAATCTCAGTCTAAATTACTTCTGCTTCTGATTCACTGAAATCTTGGCTCCAAAAGTACTACCCTTAGCGACATACCATGACAAGCCCCATATTCAAACTTGAGCTCTGAATCAGAGCTTCTTCTGACCATCATAAATAGGATTTCAGTCAGATTCTAACGCATGTATGTGTAAATGCTGTCTGTATGATGGTGTGGGGTGTGGTGGAACTGAAGCTTCCTTTGAAGCCCATACATCCATCCATTTAATCATCCCTGCCAAGTCAGTCTCAATTGCCCATACCTTCCAAGATGTGTTTTAATGGTGGCAGTAAGAAGCTGACTTCAAAACAAAGCTGCCAGCAACACTAGGAAATGCTTGTGGGGTGAAGTACTGGAACAGGTTGCCCAGGGAGGTTGTGGATGCCCCATTCCTGGAGGTGTTGAAGGCCAGGTTGGATGGCACTCAGAGCAACCTCATCTAGTGGGAGGTGTTCCTGCCCATGACAGGGAGCTGGAACTAGATGATCTTTAAGGTCCCTTTCAACCTAAACCATTCTTGGATTCCATGATTCTATGACTTAATAAAATAGAAAAATAATTACCTTAGGACAGCTTTGTCCTTGTCATAGGTCCCTCCTAGGATCAGACACATAATTATTAGAAGGAGCCGACCCAGTAAATATAGTGTCAACTACTCTTTGAGCACACAGATTTCCATCTGAATGTGTGGCAGGCCAGCCTCAGTTTCCAGGACCTCAATTTGCTAAAAGATTCTGTCATGTTAAAATAGAATTCTGAGTTCTCCTTTCAATTAACACAATATTATAACTGTGTGATCAATATAATGGCAAAAATATATACATAGCATGAAATTGTTTAGATCAAACACTACAGAAAATATGGGGTTAATCACAATCAACTCTCGTCTTGGTAGTAAACTCAAATTGTTCCTGTTGACACTGATTTCCATTCTGATAATTAACATGGCTCTGTTTTTTTCCTTTAACCTACTTTTCTAGTGAAAACTTTTCCAAAGAAATGCTAGAGGCTGTAACAAAGAGTTCTAAGGGAATTGGCCACTGGATTAAAATTCACCTTTATGTAAAAAAGCCAGATACTGAGAGAACTACATTTTTTATGTACATCTATTACTTTTTTTTTTTTTTTCTTTTATCAGTACTTTATTGCAGGTCTATTTTATTTAGATGGCTAGAAGCTTTCTGTTTTGACTGACTTAGCTGAGGCTGCTTATATCTATGACAGATTTGCTGCCATGAAACAGAAGAGAAACTGTCAACCAAATGTATAGTCAGGATGGAAGAGCACCTCTATTCTTTTTTCTTCACTATGATGGGCTTAAGGGGGCAAAATCCTTCATGTCCATCCCTCTGTCCTCTGTATATCTGGCACATACACCATTTCACTGAACAGATAACAGAGAACATGCTGTTTTTATGGCAACATTTTTAGCACTATAGGCACAGTGCTCTTTTGAGAGCAAGACAAATGGTGCTGTGGACATGCGCCGTTAGGAAAACAGATTTCAGTCAAAGTCAAGAAGATGAATCAGTTTGGGGAACATTTCATGGATCATTTCTATTTGAATTCAGGGTTGTCAATAAATACTACTGGAATATTATACAAATGCCATGTGTTTACACAGTATTACACCTGACCCAACTGCTCTTTCAGTCTGGCATCCACATTTTCCTTAATCCCCATGAGCACAGCCATAGACACACCATAGGAACTGTGGCCTCCACTGCCCCTAGAATCTGAATCTGGCTACATAAATCTGAACCTGGCCTTTGCTTAAAATAGATTGTCCCTAGTGTAAGGGAGATAAATCTACCCTGAAAATGTCCATATGTATGGAATCAAATGCAAAAGTGTATCTGTGCTTTCTTTTTGGTGCAACTAAAAGTGGTTCATAAATATGACTCATACAGTATTTGGCCTGTTTGATTCAGGTGGGGGTTGCTTCAGCGTTTGCCTGAGTTTTTTAAAAAATCTTTGCTAATACAAATTGAAGTAGTGATAAAAAATTAAAAAAAAAATCCAAACAGCATGAAAAGTTTTAGTAAATTCATATCTAAAAAATCAAAGCTGAAAAATATCTATAATGCATTTATATAATAACATCCACAGTACTTCCCACTGTGTTTATTGAGTTGGCTCCTTTTTATAATTATTTGGCTGTTTCTAGCAGGGACCCATGAGAAAGAGGAACAAAGCTCCCATCAGGTCATTATTTTTCAGATTAGTAAAGTCCCAGCATTCCTTGGTGTCACTGCCAGCATTCTTATTAAGTCAACCTGTTACTTTCACCATTAAAACACATCTTAGTAGGTACAGGTAATAGAGCCTGACTTAGCAGGGATGACTAAATGGATGGACAGAATTCAAAGGAAGCTTGAATAACTGCCACACAGACAGCATTTACACATACATGCTTTAGAAGTCTGACTGAAATCCTACATCCAGGTGAATAATAAATAAAAGCATTTGTTCTTTTAGTGGTTGCTAGTGGCTCTGTTTTATTATTTTCATGCTGGACAGCTAAAAAGTAGAAAGTGTGGCAGCAGGGTATCGTTATGATAGGCGAACTTCTAAAAATTTACAGCTTTAGCTAGGTATCTGTAAGTTTCTTCCTTGCCCAATTAAAGATTCGCCCTTTGGTATCTACAAAAATTTGGATGAAAGTTTCATGTGAAAAGACTGTCTCTCAGGATTTCTACACAGAATTTTCTGCTCTCATTCAGGCTGAATAGGTGCAAAGAACAGTAAGGGATAATAAAAACAAGAGGGAGAGTAGCAATGGCTGTATGAGAGTTATATGATTTCAATAAATGAAATTGAAATTAACTAATAATAAAGATAATAAAAAGCCTTCTTTCTTTTGTCCTCTGCAAATCCTTGGAACTCCTGTTGTCTTTATTCCTTGTCTTACTCTTGCTTTCCAGTGCTCAGTAATATGTTTCTTTTGACCTTTATTTGTAAAGCTAGGCCAATATTTTTAATCAAGTGTTTACAGTCAGACGCCTAAATCTATATTAAGCATCTTAATAAGGCTTGCATTTTAAATGAGCTGAGCACAAGTCAATAGCAGTTGCTGCCTCTGACTACCACTGAAAAGTAGTCCAGCTCTTTAGGTGCCCTGTTCTCTACCCACAGGCTGGAAAATGTTTGCAGCCATTTTTGTATAATTCTTGCCCTCATTGTGCAGTATAGTCCTCATGTTAAACAAAATTCTGCTATCCTACTGTAGCTTTGATATAGGAACACAGAAGCATTCATGTCTGACCCAGATGTTAGAAATAGGTGTACATCTCACAGATATTTATCTATTTTGTGGTTACACTTGCTGTCACAAAACTATTCAAAATTTTTAATTCTGTTGTATTCAGTGCATGATTAAAAAGCTAGCTATATAAGAAAAAAAACCATGATGTTATTTTCTTTTTTGTTAGGGAAATGGTGCATTAGTGGATAGGTGCTTGCTTCTGCAGAAAATGTTCGCTCATCTCTGGGAGATGATGCTCATACTACCTGTCTCACAGCTGTCAGTTCATGATTCAGGCAGGAGCTTGCAGGGATGTGTGCGTTGGCTGGAGGGGATGTCTGGAGGAGCTGGGAAGGAACCAGATGACTGACAGCGATTCAGGCTTGACGCGGTATGGAGGGGGTAGGTACAGAAGAAAGCTAATCCTATAGAGGCAGTTGAAGGCTTTTTTGAGGGAGGTTGAGGGAGGTAGAAAGCATCTGCAGGATTTGCTTTAGAAAGAATTTAAGGTTGCATCTGCATCTCTGCAGCTCAAGGGACCTGAGAGCTAGTAAGTACAGCACACATTATCAGCTACACCAGCACAGTGAAGTGGTTATATGAGTGTAACAACCCATATGAACACGCTTATTCCAGATTAATAATTTATTTTTTTTTAAGTGATTTCACAGAGATACCGTATAAAGCTGAAATGTTGGGTTTGGTTGTTTTGTTGGGTTCTTTTTTAAAAAGAAAAAAAATGTATTTTTACCAGTATAGTAAACGACACAGAAATTTATTTTTATGTAACTGTAGCTGTTTAATTCAGCCCTTAGAGTGTCCTGATGTATTTTCAGCATGTGCACAGCTTTAAAGATACCGTTTTCCTTGCAATAAGGTTAATATTAGGTAGAAATGGAGACCTGCTGGAGATAAAACCAATTGCAGATGAGCTTAGCTAAAAGCAAAAGCTACGGTCTCTCAGATAATACCACAAGACAGCTTGAAAGGCTAATATATCATGCAAATGGTCGACCAGAATCACTTAGGCGTAGATGGTCTGTGGGCTGTGCAGAAGGAGTGAATCTTTCTGTATTCAGCTGCGCGTGTGTGCGCGCCTCGCTCCCCCTCCACCCGCTCCTCTCCCTCTGTCTCTCCCAGACAGGCGAGCAGACCTGCTCCTTCCTTTGTGTTGCCAGTCAGGTCCTCCCTCTGCAGTCTTACACAGGAAGAAGATTTATAACAGCTGCATGCAATGCCAGTGTCTCAAAGAGACAGTATCACGCCATGTGGAGGATTTTTGTATGGGGTTTAAGTTTTCTCCACTGAATTGGAAAGGTACATTTTTTTTAATCTTAATTATTTTAAGCACTTAATTCCCGTGACTTTTATTTCCTGCTGAATTCTGACCTCCAAATACTATCATCTTTAAATCACAATCTGTTGTCACAGTACTATAATGGTTGTGATGTCTTAATTGAAAACATGGGGATGTAAGGATTTTGAAAATATAATTAGGGTACATTTCAATGTGAAGCTGTAAGTGCTGTTCTGTAAGATGGGCATCTGATATTTCTGACATACTGTATCAGAAATATAAGATTCAAACTAGAAAATGAAAATACAGCACACATGCAGTGCAACTGTGTACCATATGTTAAGAAATGTGCACCTCTTAAACAGCGGGCTAATTAGCTAGAGAAAACAGAGATGTCTGAATAATGATGCTAGAAATAAAAAGGATAATGAAATCTCGAGACAGACTTGTGTAGGAGATCCACCTGGCAGCAACTTGCCAGGTTTACCAAATTAAATGAAATCAAAGGAAAATTTATAGGTGGGAAAAAATGAATGAACAAGCACTACATCCCTTTGTTTTAAGCTCTCAGTTGCCTGCTTCTTACCTCCCTGACTAGTGGCATGTATTATAATTAATGATGAATAAAGCATCAGAGTTAGAGATGCCCAAAAGCTTAGACATGTTCGCTAGGCTTGGAGAAAATTTCTAAAAAATTTGACAAGGGATAGTTTCTTGAGGTATCTCCCTTCCCAGGTAGTAGCAGGAATACAAAATTAAAGTATGTTTCCTTTCAGCATTTCACCTCCTAGCTTCCCTGTTTCCCAAAGATGAATGCACAAAGTTGAATTATTTGATTTCAAGAAATCCCTAAAAGGGCTAGCTCTTGCTAGTGTCCAGGTTCAATATTAGTAACAGATTCCTTCTTCAGAGGAACATACAATCTGGATAAAAAAATCAAGAATAGACCCAATTGCACTATAAGGAGTAAAACACTACACAGCAGGCCATGGCAGGGGAAGAGTCTGTATCTAATTCTTCTAACTCAAATACATGCACAAGTTTCTTTCTTCTACCCTGATTTACCTCATCCCATTAACAGCAAATCTACACATGTTGCTTGGGATTTGCCTTAGAACCTCTCAGGATCAATGAACTCCAGAAAAGTGTTCACTGTATTCACTCACTGTTGATTTTCAGGATCAGGAGGTCCAAGGTGAGCTTAATCTTCTATTTGGAGAAACATAAGCAAGATTTAATTCACTATTCACTGAAATATTTCTCTGGTTTTCCTCAAATGTTAGTATGTCCACCCAGAACCACTTTTGTTGCATTGTTTTGTGAGATCTACTATTACTCAGTATTATCAGTGCAATGCTTACTTTTTTCCTCTTGGTTAACCAGAGCCTTTGCCCTTCAACTTCTACAGCTAATCCATTGACAGTTTTGGTTGATGGAGCCTGCAAATGGGCTGGCATAAAGGATTCCTGTCCCAGTGGCATGTTAGGTTCATATGCTTATAGCTGTTTAATCTGTAACACTAACTATATCTATTCTAGTGTGTCAGGAATACTATATTTACCCAGCCTGGAGTAACATTAGCAAAAGTGCTATGGCGTCAGGGAATTGTCTGCTCCCTCACTACTATACAGTTGATCGTAGTTGTTGTTTAGAGAAGCCTAGAGCTGATAACAGAAGGGCTTCCATAGAATGGGCTTAAAACCTAACAGCCTTCAGAAATTGTTCATAGCTGTGTGGTCTGCTGTTAGTGTAGGACTTCACTTTCTCCACTGCTAATTAAATATGTAGTATCTGAACTACTCACATTAAGTTTTTTTCTGCAAAATACTCTAATCCAACAGATAAACCTATGCACTGTTTACATATGAAACGAAACCTCAACATTTTTTAAGTTTACATGTACATCATTGTGGTTAGATGTCATTTTTTATCTAGGAAACAGTAGCCATACTCTTATTTTCCCTTTCCCTCTCTGGTCCCCTGAGATTAACACTGCCTAAATATGTAATCATTTTTGAGAACTTCTTGGGACAAGATTTGGACAGCATCTCATTGACATCTTTACAGAAAAGGTGATGGTACTTCCTTGAGAAGTACGAAACAACAGCAAACAATGAGGAGGGGCAGAGGCTATACAAAAGGCTTCAGTGTGCATGTGCCTGTACAAATACAGAGACACAATGTCTGAGCACGCATTTGCATTGAGCCTGTGTAACTATAGTGCTGTGTAAACAGAGCTTGAATTCCAGCACTGGACCACTGGTTAGCACACTACTGACTGCTAACAGACTTTGTTCTCCTCAGTTTGCCTGGTGCTAACTAGCATCCTGCCAGACAATGCCCAGGCATGGGGATAGCATTTGCCAGGAATCATTTCCAATACCGAATATAAACCTTGATGGTTTCTCCGAAACTGTCTCTGAAGGTTTGGGACCTTGACACACACCTCCTGCCACACACAGCATGCAGCAAATTCTCTCTGTTTCATAGTAGAAAAACTCCCGTGTTAAAAGCTGCGATATGACCCTCACATTATTTCAGACACTTTGTCCCCTTGAGGTGACACTCAAGGCCAAGTGTTATGTAGTATGCCTGCAGCCATTGTGTGCCATTTAGCCTCACAGCCAGAAAACAGCCCTTAGCCCTATTTTATTTATTGACATATACAGCCAACAAGACCTTCTGAGTTAAAAGTTAGGGAACACTGAATGAGTGCAGTGTTGAGCCAGGAGAAAAAAGGAAAACTAAGATAAATGGCGTATGTCTCGCGTATTTGTCAGCAAGGTTAAAAAAAATGTACAGACCATGTGAGAAACAAATGTTTGCTTCCCTCTGTGCCTCAGAGCACCAACATATCTCAGTGGGATAAACTGAGTTTTTCTACAGACTTGTCACACCACATCAAAATGCTTAATCTCTAGAGAAATCACAGTCAGGCA
This sequence comes from Turdus rufiventris, assembly GCA_013186435.1. NCBI lineage: Eukaryota > Metazoa > Chordata > Aves > Passeriformes > Turdidae > Turdus > Turdus rufiventris. Next base: position 1,638,978 of record PYHW01010255.1, on the reverse strand, counting down.
GCTAATGCTCAGTTGACTAGGAGAATATGCATGTTCATGTACAGGAGTATAGTAACACAGCCAGAACAAAGACCTTCCCATGCAGTCTATGGTTTTGAATGAAACAATGCAGAGAGATGTGAGAAATAAATATGATGTTCAGAAAGGGGAAAGAAAACAACCAACCACTTCACAACCTTAAACCTTGTCCTACAGGAAGTTTGGATTAAAGTACACTGATTAAATATATACAGCTATAAGTCCACCAGTGATGCCAACAATGTGCTTCATATGAGAGACGGAAGTATGTAGCCAGTCTCAGTCTCAACCAGAAGATGTGAACTGAATTTTGCAGAAACAATAGAAACAGTGGGAATGCATATAATTCTAGAAATTCCACATAAGAATAAAATCTTTTCCGACTCACAACATGTAACAAGGAATGCTAGCAATGGTATAGTATTTGCAAATAGGATTTTTGAAAGAAATAAAGCTGCATAATAGAAAGCTATTGGCACATCAAGCTAAACTATCAAGACTAGAAGCCCAGCAGGGATTTAGCTGATTCCATTCACCAAACACAGTGTTGGTAATGACTGATATAGACACAGTATTAAAAATCATGTTTTAGGTAATGGCCAAAAGACAAAATACATCATACATATATTTTCTTGAGAACAAATAACATTAAATAGCACTATAGAAAACACTATAGGAACGTATCAATTCAGAATACAATCCAGAATGCTCATAAATAAAGCTTCAACCAGCGTTCATGAAACTGCTAAAAGTAGCATCATGTTCTTCATGTTCTTCATGAAGTTAAGACACTCACAACATTTGTATTGTAGTTCCATGAAATCTGTAACTCAAAACTGCAGAAGTTAGAAAGTGCTTCTTTTAGAAACAGCCACAGATAATAGTTAAATATTCCATCATCAAGTCTGGGAAGTTTAAACTTCCATTCTTACAATCTAGGTGTTCCAATGTGTTAAAATGGTTGGAAACATCAGGGCATTATGCACTTTTAGAAAACCACCAACGAGGCACTCTTTCACATGAAAAGAAAAGGAGAACATGAAACAAGTTCCCACTTGTTTCAGAAATAAAAGGTTGTTTTTTTCCTTTTAATAGAGACATAAATCACTTAAGATTGGAAGGAACATCTGGAAAGATTTAGGGTAAAATCCTGCTCTAAACAGAGTTGCATAGACTTATACAATCTGGTCTTGAAAACCTCAAAGTAGAGTCTGTGAACCCTCTCTAAGTAACCTACTTCACTTCTTAGGTGTCCTCATGCATTATACCCAGCTGGATACATTCTTTTTCTCATTCATGTCTATTATTTCTAGTTCCCCTGACATCACTGGAAAATATGCAACATCCTTTCCATAACTTCCTCTTAGGAATTAGAAGGTTGTTGGTCCCATCAAAACTGTATCTTCTTCAGACTGGAAAATTATATTTCCTTCTATCTGTCCTTGAAGGGCTTTTGCTCTCTGAAGCTTCATCCCATAGGTTCCTCCCAACAACAGCCCGCCCCTCAAGTTCTTCAGCTGTAGCCTCCACATGAGTTTCATCTGAAAACTTGATGAAAATATTGTCCATCACGTTTTTCGTCACACTGTTTCAGGTTCCCAGAAATACATTCCTAGAGTATTTGCTCTGGGCATTTGCCAGGGATTGAAGTAAAGCTGAGCAGTCTTTAGTTCTCTGGGTGCTTCTTTTGGAATTTTTATAAAATTTTGATACAGCTTGTTAGATCCATGAGCATTTATGAGTTGAGTTCTCATAAGTAGTCTCTGACTTGATCCTTATCCAGTGCTGCTATTCCCCTTTCTTCTCGCACACAGGCCTCAAAGACCAGGGCCCTGGGCACTTCAGCCTTACCAGTGGCCACTGTTGCTGAATCACTCTTTTCATACAGCAATCAATACATAAATTTTCCTTTTTCAAGCTTTTTTTACTAATGTACAAGCTCTTCTTGGTACCTTGATGTCCCTGGCAAGTTTTGATTCCATTTGATATTTGGTTTCCCTGACACCATTATTCCATACTAAAGCAGTATTTCAGGAATTCCTCCTTTGAAGCCTATCCTTGCTTCCATCTCCTTTATGCTGCCTTTTTCTGGTGGATCTCTGTCTTCAGTTGACCTATTGATAAGTGTAGCTGATTTCCTGACTATCAGCATGAACATTCATAGGCTTGAAAGGTGATATTCTTACAGACTTGCTAGATTCTCTGAACTCATTTGCTTGTCAGAGCTGCCTCCCATGGAATCCTACCTTTCAACTCCCCAGCGGAAGTCTGCCCTCCTAAAGTTCATCCTCTGCCTCCTCAGGATTTTGAACTGTACTGTTTTGTGGTCATTATAGCCATATTTTCTATTGAATATCATATTCCCAAAGAGCTGCTGTTAGCTAGTGAATGCCAGAGTCACCTTGTTGGCCCTTCCAGTGTGTGCATCATGAGTTCACCTCAAATAGAATCCAGAAGCCTCCTGGATAGCTTCTCACCACAGTGTGTGTGAGAACCATCCAACAGATGTTAAAGTTCCTATAAGAACCAGCATCATAGGATCCAAACACTTCCTTGAATGTTTCAAGTAGACTTCATCCAGTTCACCATGTTGATCAGGTAATTAATAGTACTCTTTCTCCTCAATGTCACTTTCACTGGACTCTCTGAGACACAAATCTCTCATGCAGCTTTAACACATTTTTTAATGCCGTGTCTACATCAGTCATTGCTAGCAGTATGTGGTTGAGTGGAATCAACTAAATCCTTGTTGGGCTTCCAGTCTTGATAGTTTAGCTTGATGGGCTGAAACACTTCCTCTGAATGTTTCATTAAAAATAAAATTATTTTTAAATTCAGAACAACTTTTTAAGGTACATTTGCTAGTAAAATTCTGTTAGAATGATGTCTATAGCCACAAAACATTAAACCTATGGTAATACAGTACTATCATCAGTTTTTTGAAGTATTTATATGACACTTGGCATGCTATTTAAATATTTTGTAAGAAATTACTGGAGGGTGAAGAACAGGCACTATATAAGGCACCTAAACAGCCAAGTCCACTTGGTCTTGCTTGTCTAAGCAACAAGATCCTTTCGAGACTGTTAAAAGGCAGCAGTAGCAGTCAGTACTGTTACCTTGGAGGAGGGTGTGAGTGCAGCAGGGTTGGTAGAAAACTTGATATCCAAGGTAAAAATACTGTCCTAAATATTTTGCCCCCAGTATTTTTGTGAAGCAGTGATAAAGGACAAAACCAGAAAAGCATTCTCTTAAATACATCAAGTAGGTGCTGTAGTGACTTCAAAACACTTTTGAAAAAGGCAGGGAGAAACTATTTCTACTTTATTATGAAAATGAATACATGAGATACTGAAATGTGCCAGCTTAGTGTACCAGCCTGCAAGAAGGTCATACAGCCAGTAAGAAGGGGGATTACAGGCCTAAACCTTAGACTAACTATCATAAGCTCCTGACTTAGGCAGAAGAGACTCAGATATTTAACAGATTTGCAATAAAATTAATTGAGAAAGTAATGTAGAGGCTGTCAATGTAAGGTAGGAGGTAAGGGAGAAAATGAGCATGTACTCTTTTTTCATTTACATTTACATTCTCTGAGTAGATTAGTCTGGCTTACACATAGCTGTATATTTAGCTATGGTGACAAATATTGATTAACAGAGGAATATTTCACAGTTAACACAGCCTCTTTCCCAAACATTAGGCCTTAAAAATAAATCAAAATTGGCTAAAGAATTCAGATTCATTAATATTGGAGGAAGAAGAGAATTACAAAGCAGCGTTCATGATCCTGGACCTTCTAAGGACAGACTGGCCAGCTAACCAGTGAAGCAGCTAATCAGAGTAACCACTTAGCCAAGACTCTTGTTTTCTTGATCACACATTTGTTTCTCTTAAATAAACTCACTGCCTTCACAGCTGGTCAAATATTACTCTTGGAGCCCAGAGGTTCTCAGTACGTAATTGAAGGCAAGGTATGACAACAGACTCCAAGTGTATGAAAAGCTGACACACAAAGGAAAGGAGTAATTTGTTTTCTGTATCATCAGTAGATGAGGTTGAAAAATAATGGACTTAAGTTACAGCAAAGTTAGGTGTTAGGAAGCAAATTCCAGTGCTAAGAATAGAGAGAACCAGGAAGATAATGGCATGGGAGATTGTAAAGACTCCATCTCTGGAGGTTTTTAGAACAAACATCGGTCAGATGGATATGAGCATAGTTCAGTTTGCTTTAGAGCTGGGAAATGGAAGAGGTGTCCCCTTGAGGTCCTCTTCAGGCCTGTGATTCTATTATTTTAAAGCCTGCTTCAAAGACTAACAGTCTTTAATGTGTTTCAAATGGAATTATGTCTCATTCAGATAGCCGTGAAATATTCAAATGAAACATAAGTTTCATTAAAACCTAGAAAGTGAAATGAGTGCACGAAATTAATCTCTCAAGTAACTGTTTGACCTCCTATGTTTTTCCTTTTGGCTAATTCCTGCCATTGTGCTCAAGAAAGCTGTAACCTGATAACAAATACCGGGATAGACGGCAATGACTCAAACTCACCCAGCTCTGTTCATGCTTGACCTGCCTTTTCTTAAGCAGTTTCATCTCATTTTTTACTAGTCATTAAGCTTATTGACTAGTGTTTAGAGACCAGTAAGTGACAAGCTTAAAGATAGTAAATCACACAGAAAGTCTGTGTACAACTGAGATGTGTTGCTTGTTTATGGTAGCACTCCTTTTTTCTGCAACACCTGGCCCCATCTCTGAACAGTGCATATACTGACACACAGCATATTGCATCTGAAAGCTGGAATTTGAATAGATTGTGCCAAGTAATGAAATACTAGGAAACAGGACATTTCCTAAATATAGATTCACTACTACTTGCTTACTGGCCCCAAGTAAGAAATCATCCTTTTCCTCCATTTTTTCAGTCAGTCAAATGCCTTGTAGTTTTCCTCCAGATTCGGCTGTAGCAGTCATGATTGACTTCTCAGTGAAGTCAGCAGCAGGAGAGCAAGCTTCTTCCTCACCATGAGATAATACTATGATCAATAGGAATCCTTTGCTCTCTTAAAAACAGGGATTCTTTTCTAAGGAAAAGAAGAATTAACCATCCATAGAAAATTGCATAAACTCTTTCCAGGTCAGTTAAGCACAGGGGGTTCTTCACCTTGTGCCAGAACATAAGAAAGGTCTTCTCTGTCTAGCTTTGCTATTCCATAGATAACCTCCTGATTAGCTGATGCAGATTTATTTAATTTTAACTTTGAATGCATTTCAGTGAAACAGACTGCTGCCAAAGAAAGAGTAATAAGACAACTTCTAAAAGTCTAAATTGAAAAGAATTTTCAACTTGCTAATCAGAAGAAATAATCACCTAGGCTTAAAGGTTTAAATCCTGTCATATTGAAATCACATGTTTACTATAACACTTCATACTATAGAATATTCAGAACTTAAATAATATTGATCCTGTTTTTGTGAAAGCACCGATTTCCATTAACAGTGCTGAACTTGCACTTCTGTGCATTGTTATAATGAGGGAATTTATACCAGAAGGAAATCAGGAAATTCACAACAAGGGCCAATGTAATTTAGTTACATAATGAGTGGTGTTAAAGATGCCAGCCCCTACATGTCTAAGTATGAACTTTGCAGAAGAAACAGGAGCATTCCAACTTCAGTTAAACTTTTCAGAGACATCAAGATGCAGAACATTGTATTAACTCAAATAAGAAAAGTAGGTTAAGACGAGGTGAAATATCAGATTCAAAGTAAATATTTGAAAGAAACAGATTAGATGAGACAAACCAGAAAATCCCATGTTTTTGAGCCATACTATATGTCATAGGAAAAATATATTACCAAAATACTGTGGAGAAAAAGCAATTTGGAGAATAATTCAGTGCATAAGGACTTCTGGATTCTTCAGTTCTTCAAAAAGGTGTGTACAGTACAGTTAGTCACCTAGGATTTGATTCAGATTTTTTAAAAAATAAAAAAACCACAAAAACTTATTTTTTAAAAAAATTTTGTAGAAGTTTGGCCATTTCTCTAGTCTAAAGTAGATTCTCTCTCAACAGACCAAAGCAGTGCTTCCAGAGGGAAGTATATCCCTATTCTTAAACTCCTTTCTTAGGCACCTCTAAAGAATGATTTGTCCCATCTTAGTTCTTTCCATGGTTCACTGAGGAAATCTAGAACATTAACTTAATCAAGCTACCTATATACTACTAAAGGACAGCTTTCTCTAAAAGTCTTTCTGTAGAATACAGCCTTGTGAGGTTCCACACCTACAGCATTGCAATTGTTTTCTAGGTAATTAATAAATAGCTATTAAACTAAACTTCTAAAGTAAAAGAAAAGTTGGATTTCCATTAGTAAAAGTGTTCTGGGCTCAAGTTTATGACTGTCTTATTGCAGTGGGGTTTTTTCATTGTGCTGGTACAGCTTTGCAAGGGCAAGTGCAGGCTAACAGGCATGCTATAATAATCAAACATGAAGGAAATTATGAACCTAAGTTAGTTCTACAGTACTACAAATAATTAAAGATATTAGAAAAAAGAAGAATATAATCCTGTCTGGGTAATACCATGGTACTGATTCTTGTGGTAGGGGGGCTCTTCCATGCTGAAGGACATGCCACACCATGTGCACACTAATATTTTTATTTGCTTTCAGGACCAAGTGAAGAGACAAAATAGTGTGATTTTGAGTTTCTCTGTATTAAAAGTCTGTAAAAATCTGTTTTTTATTTGAAGTCTGTAAGAAACCACAAGCAACTCCATATGTGCCTTCCTTTTGTGTTACACTTGTCCTTTTTATTTTGCAGTGTACAAAGTCATCACTGAAACCCAGTGACAGACCTTGATTAACTGTGCTTAATCTATTTCCACAGAAAAATGGACCGAAGAAAGTGTTCTAAAACAAGATAATAAAATGTTATCATTCCTTCACTCTCATTTTATTAAATATGCTCATCTTATGTACAAAGTAAGTCTATCCAGTTGGCATCTTTGTGATGAGACAGAATGCATAAGGAAAAATTGCTTTCAAAACGTATGTTTACATATTCTATCTGCAATGGTAATCTTACTGACAGACATTTGTCACTGATCATTCTGTTGTGGTACAGTATAATTTGTACTCCTTTTCTCTTTGTTACTGGAAGTTAAATGGGAAAATAGATAAGTGTAGAAAAGCCTGTAACTTTTTTTTTTTTCTAACTACCATTCATCTCTAAGTCAGCTCCAAATGCAGGAATACCTCCCAATATCCATGAAGCTCTTTGTGACTGTATTTTTTGTTTTCTAGCATAAGAAGAGAAATATTCAATAAATTCAAAAGGGGGGAAATTTCATACTGCTAAAACAAAACACTCACTCTTTTACAAGCCTTTAATTTTCATCAATGTCACAGAATGTTGTTGAAGGTTATAGTTGAGCAAGTTTTAGATGGTAGTTAGATATTTATATGCCTAGCAGGAAAAGAAAAATCTAGTCTCGGAATATTTACTAACAACAATAGAATTTTTGAAAGGGAGATCAAAATTCACATTTTAGGCCTTAAGGAAATCACAGACTTAGGGAATAGGCATGAGGTATTTAATGGAGCATTTTTCCCATGGTTTGCATCACTCATCTTCCTGTGGGAAGTTTATTGCTAGCCTTCAGAGTCTGAATGATGGACCTAGACAACCTGTTTTAGCAAGAGGATTCCTGTGTTCTTATGTAAAACCCTGAGAAAGTGCCAATAATGGTCTCTGCTGTTATCTACCCTTGTGCACACTATGTTTATCCCTACAAAGATGATAGATGTGTTGGAGTAGGAAAGAGCATTGGAAGCCTGGAGCTGAATTGGTTTTCTTTTATAACCAGCAGAATGCAAAAGAGAAAAACAGTTCAAGGGATAACTAAAAACAAACCCAAAAGTCACATCCTATTTTCACTCACAATAGATAAGAAAACTCCTTGGTATCTCTGGTGGGTTGACCTTGTCCAGATACCACAGGCCCACCAAGCCTCTCAACTGGACTGTGGACTGGGGGGAAGAAAATGAAATAAAAGACTTGTGTGATGATATAAGGACAGTGAGATCATTGAAATGAGCAAAACAGACTTGGAGAAATTAATTTAGTTTGTCAACAATTAACAGTGAGGTAGGGTGAGGAGGAATAAAACCAAATCTAAAAGCACCTTCCCCTTTCATCCCTCTACTTTCTGGGCGCAGCTTCACTCAGATTCCTCTACTTCCTTCCCCCAAGTGGTGCAGGGAAATAGGGAATGAGAGTTATGGTCAGTTTATTACAGGTTGTCTGTGCTGCTCCTTCCTCCTTGCACTCTCACCCTCCTCCAGGGTGGGGTCCCTGCTACAGGAAAGTCCTTCAGGGTTAGTACTTCCCATGGGTTGTAGCTCTTCACAAACTGTTCCAGCGTGTCCTTTCACAGGGTGCAGTACTTCAGGAACAAACTGCATCAGCACACGTGCCCCTGGGGTCACAAACCCTGATGGCAAGTCTGCTCCAGAGGGGCTTCCTCTCTCCATGGGCCACAGGTGCTGTCAGGAGCCTGCTCCAGTGTGGGTTTCCCATGGGGTCATCCACAGACTGCAGGTGGATCTCTGCTCCACCAGGGACCTCCACAGCTGCAGGGGCCTCACCTTGGGCTTCAGGGGAATCTCTGCACTGGCCTTGGTGTCTGCAGGATTATTTCTCAGACGTGTTCTCAGTCCTCTCTCTGGTTGCTGTTGTGAAGCAGTTTTCCCCACTTCTTCTCTGTGTTGTCCCAGAGGTGCTGCTGCTGCTCTGATGGGCTCAGCCTTGGCCAGGGTGGTGGGTCCTTGGAGACAGCTGGCACTGGCTCTTTGTATATGGGAAAAGCTCCTGGCAACTCCTCCCAGAAGTCACCCCTGTAGCCACCCTGCTACCAAAGCCTTGCTATATAAAGCCAGACACTCCAGGATCTTTTCGTGTCCGTTACCTTTTCCTGTTAAAACCATGTTATCATATAGCCTACACAACTGACACTGGCTCAGCTGCCACACCTCGCCTGTTGCAAGATCTCAAAGGCTGCATTTGATACATTTTCATCCTGATAAACTGTAAAAAACTTTCCAGCATAGTTTTTCTTCATCTATGTGTTATTAATTTAGGACTAACATAACATAATTTACATACTCCATGTATAAAGAACTACATACTCCATGCATATTTAGATATATTTGTTTATATATTATCTCATATATTATATATTATTAACTTGTATAATATATGCATTAAATTTAGAATGCTTACTATATGTGTTTTCTGTTGTTCAATATGTTAAATAAAATATAATTAGATTTTGGTGAGACAACTGGGAAGTTAATCTGTAGGCACAGATCTGGAATGCCATCTGAAGAATTTCTGTAAGTATTCTCCAAATATTGAACCAGTTTTTGTTGTGTAAGTGGGGAATTTCTTCAGGATGTAATCAAGAGGCAGTACATAGCTAGCTAGAAAATAAATGGCAATAGGACAATCTACCTTCTTCTTGAGCTGAACTCTTGACTTGAGCATTCTTCCAAGCTCTCTATTAATTTTTCTTCCTTGAATTTTGTAGGCTTGTACAACACAGATATTCTCCCTTTTCTCTCCCTACATATTTTTATTTTTTAAATTCTCTAATTCCTTTAATTTCTTTAATTTTTCTATTTTAAAATCAGTTGATTTTCTTTGGTATCCATGCAAAGTATGGTCTAAACTTGATCTTCAGTTGCTTCAGTTGCATGCTTCATCACTGGCCTTCCTTGTTTTTTCTTGATCAATTCCATCCAAAATGCTGGTCTAGTAATCATCTACATGATGGACAACCTCTTTTATGATCTATTCATTAATCTCTCATTATCCTCATTCCTGACTTCCAAACGCTGCATGACTCCACTCTCATTACTGGCAATTCTCTCTGCAATTTCTTAACTTTGTCCTTGTATCCTCTAAGTCATCTGCCCTTCATTTTATTCTTTTATTCCTGTCCTTAGGCCTCAAATTTTGGGGAGTCTTTGAATGTCTGAGTCAAGGGTGAGCATATCAACCAAAAGTGAAAGTGCTTGCAATCAAAGAAACTCTCCACCACGCACAGTTATGGAAATCATTAAAAATCTTGAATGAATTTTCAAAGATTTCTTCACACTCCCTTTTATATTTTCTGCCCTGTTAAAATACTTTGGTCTTGGTTTCTGTAGTCCAAGGTGTTATAAAAAGTGAATAGGCCTTGTTAGCCTATTTACAGTACTAAGGTAGGGTAACCCTAACAGAGGTGAGCAAGGCCAATATCTTGCTAAATGGCAAAATAACAGCAGAAATTTATATTATATATGTTATATTATATTAATTATATTATATTATATTAATTATATTATATTATATTATATTATATTATATTATATTATATTTATTATATTTATTATATATCTACCTGGGTAGATAATCCCAGATTAAAATTTTATATCAGATGTTCATGTCAAATTAGATACATCCTTTTCTACTCTAAAGCAGTGAGTTATGAGTGTATTGCTCATCCTCCATTGAGTTATAGTGGTATTATTCTCAGAGAAGCAGGGAGTATTCTTCTGTTCAAGGCTAAAAATATTTTCCTTTCAAGATGCTGCCATGGAACACAATCAGGATCAAAACTCACTGTTGAGATCAGCAATAGAAAAGGGAGTAGTTTCTTACAGTTAGAAGGAGTTTTTTTCTTCACTGAGATTACAGCTGAGATAGGTGAACCAATACTGGCCTTCAGATATATTAAATTATGTTTCATTGATGGTAAAATCCAGTTTCCAGCTAATACTCCATTTAGTAGATGGCTTAAAGTGCACCTTAATCTGCATCGTGCCCTAAGTCTGACATAATTTGTGTAGGGCATCACAGGTTGATAGTATATTTTTTCTGCTGACAGGCACAGTTCTCTTCTCCATTAAAGCTTATGGATATTTATAACTCAAAGTGTTCTTGTAGTGGCTGGTAATATAGAACACTTCTCTGCAGTCTACTGTTTGACAGTTTCTACTTACTGAGATCTAACTGATGAGAACATCCATAGCTCTTTTGGTTACTAGATAGTTGTGCCAAGGTGATCCTGATCCCTGAACTGCAAAGACCTATTTTCTTACCCAAATTCGTGTCAGAATCTTTCTAGCAGTAATACACACCACCTTACTGAGATAAATAGCAAATCAGCTCTAACTTCTTCATCACTTTTTCCTGTTTCTTCAAAATGGACCTCCAACATCCCAGACTACAACACTGCCTGCATAGATATAAATTTTATTTACATAAATACAGATTTTATTTTATAGATATAGATATATACATAGATACACATTTTCTTCATTCATAAGAACATGGAAACAGTATAAAACTCCAGTGCATTAGGAAGCAGGAAATTAGAATCATAACAAGAGAATCATTGGAAGGATCTTTAAATTATTTCAGCAAATCTCCTACTAAAAGCAGGAGTATTATAACCTAAAACCCTTCATGAGAAGAGAATCCACAACTCCTGTGTATAATCTTAGTGCTGTGCTAAACTACCATTTTCCACCACTCCAGTGCTGAAAAATGTATTCATAATGCCCTGCATGAACCTCCCAACCTGTAGTTTATGGTTGTTACCTGTCAGCGAGTCCAGGTGTGGAACGAATCATAGAATGGTTTGGGTTGCAAAGGACCCTAAAGATCATTTAGTTCCAGCCTCCTGCTGTGGGCGAGGATGCCCTCCTCTAGACCAGGTTGCTCAGGACCCCATCTGACCTGGCCTCAAACACTTCCAGGAATGGGGCATCTACAAGTTCTCTGGACAACCTGTTCCAGTGCCTCACCACCATGTGGGTAAAGCTTTTCTTCCTAACATCTAATTTTAAACCTTTAAACTCTTTCAGTTTAAAGTCATTCCCCCTCGTACTGCCACTATCTGCCCATATGAAAAGTTCTCCCTCTCCCTTCTCTCTTAAAAGCCCTCTTAAGGTACTGGGTGGCCACAGTGAGATCTCCCCAATGGTTTTCTCCACACTGAAGAGCAACCCCAGCTCTCTCAGCCTGTCTTCATAGGAGATATCCTTTCTGACAGACCCTTTCCAGTTCCTCCACATCAGCCCTGAATTGGGAGACCAAAAGCTGGATGCAATAGCTGAGATGTGGCAGCATGCAGTAGAAGTGAATAATAAGTTCCTTTGATCCTGTCTAGTAGCAAAAATTCTCCTAATTTAACACAGTATGTAATTTGCCTCCTATGTGATGAGAACACACTGGGGCCTTAGATTCAGCCAGGGATTCAATACACCTCTGTGGCCACTTGGTTATTTCATAGCTGTATTGATTTATTCTGCTCTGGAAAAAACTTTGAACTTCTCATGTGTGAGCAGCATGGGCATCCTTTTGGCCCAGTTCCCCAGCATCTTAACATCAATTGAAGCTTTATTTTATTTATTGTGTGAACCAAATTTAATATCTTCTAAGGATTTACTGAGTCTCATCATTGAGGCTGTTGACAAAGATACCAAACAGTTGTGGAACCATTGTCACCCCACTAGGTCTCGTGCTCATTACCAGGTTCACTGGACATCACATGTCTGATTCCTGCCCTCTGAGCACAGAAGTCCAGCCAATATTAAGCTTACTTAAAAGTGCATTTGTAGAACCCATTCTTCTTTAACTTACAGGTTAGAGAGATATTTTTTTTCTCTGTGAGATTTCCAAAGCCTTAGCAAAGTTATGTTACATCCACTATTACCCCTTCACTCATATTGCTAGTCACTTTATCACTGAAGATAATTGAGATAATAAGCATGATCAGTCCTTAGTAAATCTTTGTCCTTCAATGTTTAACCCCAGAGAGAAACTAAGCACCATGCAATAGTTCACTTAACTTTGCCTAGTGCAGAATGGGAAAGAGAGTAAGAAGAGTAAAAAATTGAGAAAACCTGTGGGTTGAGATGAAGACAGTTTAATAACAATAAAAACAACAGTAACAATAAGGAAAAGCAAAAAATAACAAAGAGAGAAAATGAAACCCAGGAAAGACAAGTCATGCAAGTGAAAAGAGTTGCTCATCACCAACTGACCAATACCTAGTCAGTCTCTGAGCAGGGGGCCAGTCACCAATCTCTCCCCCATCTTTATATGCTGAACATGACACCATATGGTGTGGGATGTCCACCTGGTCAGCTGGGATCAGCTGTCCTGGCTGTGTCTTCTCTCAACTTCTTGTGTACTCTTAGCTTCCTCACTGGTGGAATGGGGAGAGCTGCAGAAAATACCTTGATGCTATGCAAGCACTGCAAGCACTGCTCAGCCATAACAAAAATACCCTTAACAGCTACTCTGAAAAAACCCACCTCTATCCAAGCTACAGCCAGGACAACTGTTTAGAAAAATCCTCTAAGAATCTTTTTTTTTAGG
>PYHW01010255.1:1588603-1622891 GCA_013186435.1 Turdus rufiventris | reverse complement strand
GACTTATTTTCTCCTATCCTGTCTTTGTCAGTGGAAAATGCAGGAACGCTAAGGACTACACCAGTAGAAGAGAATTCCAGACATGAATCACTCAAACTCCAACTTACATGCTTTCTTTTGCTTTCCTTTTGAAGGCTTTGGAATATAATTAACTTGTAAAAGTTATTGAATTTGTTTAGTAAAACTCAGGTGGATGGACTGCATTAATGAAATATTTTAGAAGAAAAATAAGAACACACTAATGCTGTTTTTTCTCATATCACAAACAGTTTTCAGAAACCGCTAATCTTACCATGTCCATGGAACTTTACATTCCAGGTACTGGAGACTTGGCATGGTGAAAGGAAAAGCGATACAGAAAAGTTATCTTTTAGAAAAAAGACCATTGAGGTGTCAACTGGAAGTAGTGAAACCCTGAGATCAGGCTGAAAAAGCAGCCTTTTGGAAGACTTTTGAGGAGAGCATATTTATTATTATTGCAATTTTTATATGTTGCAAAAGGTACAGAGAAAATGAGGTCACAATAGACAAGAAGCACAAAATTGCAATTTCTTTTGTATCAAAATGACTCTCAAAGGCTTTCTTAAACAAGAGTGGAAGATGGTGTACTTATTCATTGAGTACTGCTTTAAGATCCCAAGCAGGAAAAGACAAGTGACACATAACTGAGGAAGCCATGTAACCTTTCCCAGAACATGTTGGTGTTGATCCCATGCATTTCACACTCCTCAGGAATGCAGCCTAAGCTTGGTTAAACAGCCTTGGACTCCATGTCTTCAAAAAGAGATTCCTAAGGAGAGATATGGTGAAGGTGCTTAAGTTCTTGCTCACCGGCTCCATACAGGTCGTGAAATAATTATTGTCTAGTTCCCCTAACAAGGACTAGCAGTAGGCAATAAAACCCAGCCAAAGCCTGTTGAGTAAACACAAGATAATACCTTCTCACTGAGAGCATATGAGAGCTCTGGAACTTATTTTTATAGCTTATTGTCTGTTGCATGCCAAAAATATCAAATGGAAATCAGACTCATTTGGATGAAGGCTGCATAGAAGGTTGTTAAATGCAGAACTGTGTATACAGTCTTAGCATCCCTAAGTGAGCTATTCTCAGGAAGTAGGAAAATGCCAGTAGAACTATATTTGCTCTCTTATGGTGGATCCCTAAACTTCCTGTAGCACTCACTGTCAAAAACTGGTCAGATGGATATTTGCTGTCACTCAGTACAGCTATTTTATATTATCTCTCCTTTCTCTTTGTGCTTTTACCCTGCCTTTTGTGTACTTTTGTTTAGGGAAGAATTTGTCAAGAGGAGGATGAAAATGCAGATCTCAGATCTCGTTGACAGTCAGCCATATTGCCTTTTGCATTTTTGAACTTTTTCCCGTTAGTTTTTATTGATGAACAATTGTTATTAGAGTGATTGGTTACAGTTCCTGCTTATGAAATTCAAGTTACATTTTATTGTTTGATATTTTAGATTTATTTCTCGGTATCTTGAGAGAAAATGTTGTATCACAGAGAGCAAAATTAGAACTACTTTTTTGTTTGTTTGTTTAATAGTAATGTGGCCATTCAGTTTGGCATTAGAATTACTATCCCTTCATTGAACTTTTCATTTTTGAAGGTGTGCATCTTTACCAAGAATTATTGTCCAAACCCCCATATTTATACTGAGGGGCTTGAAATATTTCTTTCTGTTGCGTTTAGTTGAAAAATATTGAAATAAATTGTTGTCAAAATGTACTTGATTAAACTTTTGAGAACTTAATACTTACAATACTTCTAGCCTGGGAGAAGGAGTAAGGCATGCTATTGACAAATGCAGCAATTTTACAAATACTTTTCAAAGAATTTAAAAAAAATATTTCTATTTCAAAATATTTGATCACACCAAATTTTGATTAAAATATGGGCATTTTTTTCATAATCACATGAGGCTTATTCTGCTAAATTATTTATGCATTTCTAGTTCTCAAGAACACTTATTGAGCTACAGTCAACATTACAGAGGGAAGTTTAGCAATTCTTCTTGAGTGCTGCTGCTAAAAACCTGTTTTAGAACATAATTTACTTAATTATAAAGTGTGCAGCTAATAAACTTGATCTGGCAAATTTAGAATCTTTTTTTTTCTGAAATTTTGATGGGAACCACAGACATGTTTAAATAGGAAGACTTGGAGGAGGAAAAAGGAGGCATGGTTATTGTGTCTGTTATGCAATACAGTCTTTCTGTTTTTCAAAACATCTGGGTCCCAATTTATCTCTAAATAATGCTTATTCAGTGTGTACTAGATGTCAAATCACTTTGTGAAAGGGATCAAAATTGTTATCAGACAAAAGACAAGGAAGTGATTTGTCCAAAATTTTGCACAGAATGGAATATATATGTCCTAAATTTAATCAAGTCACTAAATGACACCAACTTTCTGAATTATCTCATAATTGTAAATAAATTCCTAATTCTTGCTCAGTCATATTGCAACACTTTTAAACCCAGACCATAGAACTTTCTTGTTTTTTAAGGGTAGGGATTAGCAGTCCAATGTGTCCATGATTCCTTATTAAGCAGCAATATTCCTGACTGTTTTGGTTAAAAGTATAAAATACAGGTGACTGATAATTCTGAGGGTTAACTATGATTTATAGGACCAGAGTATTTGGAAACCTTTTGTGTTTGAGTTTTTACACAAATGCATATGACAGTATGTACATATCTTTATATATGTCTGTATATTTGCATGTACATAAATAGATGGATGTACACAGTCGTATAACACAGTAATACAAATAATGAGTAATATCTGTAAAGTTGGCAAGCCTTGACTGAAAATCTCAGTATAAGTCAAAAGGATTATTAAAAAGTTAGAAAAAATGACAGAGGGTTATTTTTAATATAAAACTGTCGGTTTGCTAGAATCTCATATCAGGTTTCTATAACAAATCTATCATTGACAATTTTACTTTTTCATCATAACTTTGAGAATTTCTCACATTTTTGCAACTATTTTTTAAAATTCTTTTGAGATTGTTGAGACGGTATTAAGTGTAGTCTCCTTTTAGGATTAGTTAGAGACATCTTCTATTCCTCTTTAGAATAAGAATTCCAAAGGATAGTCAGCCTTCTACCAGGAATTCAAATCCCAGTTTCCCTAATCTGAAGACACTGCTGTCTTTTGAGATCACTTTTAAAACACTGGCACCCCGAGGCAATGGGCCAGAAGCAACAGTGTCTGCAATTAGTGTCACATTCAATCCAGACCAGGAGTATAATGTGTTTTGTTTTTACAGAAACCTTATTGGCTATGTAACTCACTTTTATGATGATGTTTTAAAATATTCCCAAGTCATATACCCTGAAAAGGTCTGTATGCTCATTAAAGAATGGGCCTTACAGTATCTTAAGGAATATGAACAGAAATTGAATTTATGTTTAAAGAAGTTTGCCAGAGAAATTTAGCCCTTTTAAAAAAATAAATTTTGGTGGCAAAACAAAAGAGTCGTATTTCAGAGGAACAAGAGACGTTACTATCAGTTCAGATGGCAGTAGAAAGAGCTGGCTAATTTCTATTATTGATAGGTTGTTTTAACTGCTGTGGAAACTAAAGTTTTCTGTCAGGATCCCACTCTTTGAACATCTGTGAAGAAATTCTCTTTCCCCACATGGGATGTTTCTGTCCTTCCAGTTCTCATGTGCTCTCATGCAAGACGCACCTCCCTTCTCAAGACTCTACTGACCCAAGATGCAGCACCCAAAGTCATGCTTGGCACACAAAGCTAAGTAAGGGCATGCTGCTCTGCATATGCCAAAGTGGGTGTCTGGGTTTGAGCCTTACTTTGCTTGCAGTTCACACTCTCAAGGTTTTGTATCCTTACAATTGTAGATTTTGGTTGTGACTTTCACAGCCTAATAATCTGGATATGTAAATAGTCCCTTTTGGTATGGCACTTCTTGGGAGGACACAACCAGAACAAGAATGTAAGTACTGGGAACCAAAAATTAGCCATGGAAAGAATGTGCACAACTTTCAAATGCATTTTTCAGATGTATTTGAATTCTTAAGTAATCTTATACTCTTACAGTGCAGTCAGACAACTTAGATCAAGCATTTTCAATGATGGATTAATTAACATGTGTCATAATTTTGAGTGGAAATATGCTGTTAAGCACTCAACAATAATCTCCAATATCTGAGCTCCCAGCTCTGCTGTGGTAACTGATTGGGATTCTAGTCCATGATCTAAGAGACCTAATTGAACTTACACTGAAATGAACAAAAAAACTTATCATGGTGTACCCACAGTCAAACAACTTACCTGGAAAGTCCCCTTTGAGTATTGAAAGGCAACAATAAGGTCTTCCTAGAGCCTTTCCTTCTCCAGGCTCAGCAACTCCAGCTCTCTCAGCCTATGTTCACAGGATCTCTAGCCTTCTGATATTTTTTGGCCTCCTCTGGACTTGCTCCAAGAGATCCATGACTCCTGTGCTGAGGACCCCAGAACTGAATGCAAAATTCCAACTGGGGTATTACCACAGTGAAGTAGAGGAGGAGAGTCACCTCCCTGAACCTGCCAGTCATGCTGCTTTTTGAACAGCCCAGGATATGGGTCTGCAAGTGCATATTGCCAGCTCACATCCAGCCTTGTGTCCACCAGCACTCCCAAGTCCTTCTCAGCAGAGCTGCCATGGATCAGCTCATCCTCCAGCCTGGACTGATACCCGGGATTGCCCTAACCCAGGTGCAGCACCTTGAACTTGACCTTACTGAACATTGTGAGATTCCCAAAGGCCACTTCTTGAGCCTGTCCAGATCTCTCTGGATGGCATCCCATCCTTCAGGTGGTCCAGCCCATCACCCAACCGATTCCTCATCCACTGGACAGTCTGTCCATCTCTCTCCAATTTAGAGTGAGAGATATTGTGGTGTAGCCTGTTAAAGGCCTTACAGAGTCCAGATAAAATGTTTTAAATTGTCTAAAAAAAAAAAAAAAACAAACAAAAAAACAAAAAAAGAAGCCAAAGATCTCAGTAATCTCAGTAGAGATTACACTTTTCTATTTTTACATAATAGGAAACATTTTCTTTTCTTTCATTTTTTTTAAATTCAGTTGATATTTTTTCTTCTTTCTAGGTGCTTAGACCACATTTGAAGGCTCTTTAAAACTAGAAGTGGAAATTCACTAGGAGTACTTCTGTCAGATAAGCAATGTATGAATTCATTCATTTGTTGTTTTTGAGGATACTTAAGTCCCAAGGACATGTGCAAGTTACTACACTACTGTGAAATGAGCTGCATTTATATGTCATTTATTGTGTTCCAATGCTGAGAAGATGTGTTTATTTTGATGAATCCACCAATTATGATCATTGTTGATAAAGTAAACATTACACAGATGTCCATGGACTGCTACTGCTTCAGAAAAAGGTTAGCTATATCTTTCTCAGAGACTTTAAAAATGATATCAGCAGAGATGATAAAGGTAAGTCAATGCTGAAGTAAGAAATTAGCTTCCTTAAAAGATTATAATGATCATAGTCTTGTTTTTATTCCTATGAAAGGGTGTTGTTACTTGTAATTTCCCATTGGATACAATAAAAGAATGAAAAGGAAAGGACTTATTTCAAGTGATAATACATGCAACTTGGGTTTTACATGTTTTGGCTTTTTTTTTGACAGGACTCAAGATGAGGAAAAAAGTAATGTATCATAGCCTCAAGGGAAAGCAAACCAGCTGTCAGCTTGAAGGAAATATCGGTTATATTATCTCATATAAAACTTTTGTTAGGCCTCAACAGCAAAGAGACCCCAACATGCTTTTGCATATACAGATTCTATTAAAAATCTCTGCACACTTATTTATGTACAAAGTAGACACATCTCATGGGTCATATACACGGTCCTACCTCAGCTGCTGAGTTAAAAGGACCCTTACTCTCTCAGCCCCTACCAAGTAACACTATCCTCAGTTAATTTCTTTATTTTTCTATCCCTTTTCTGCTGTCCTCCCTTAGCAATACTGTTCTGCTTTGAACAGTCTACACTTCTGTGCTTGCAATCACTTCTTATTCCAGTTTTTCATTTCCCCTAAGCAAATCTCACCAATCAATGAGCAAAACCCCAAGGTGATACAAACCAGATTCTAAAAATAAATAAAATAAATCCAGATCATCTGCATCCTTGGTTTCTCAAACACTAATCCATACAAAGTACCCAATAGAGGTGACTGCTTTCAACGTGAAAAGCTAATCTCTGTTTGCATGCTGTAAAGGATTAGGTCTGATACATGTTCAGCCTTGCCTCAAGCACATGTTTCTTCTTTTTCTTACTTACAGACATTGGTCCACCCTAGGTGAGCCGAAAAACATGAAATGATGCAGTGCACAAGAGAGAGGTTTGTCATTCTGTTTGTCTTCAGCTGGATCAAGGTTTATACTCTGTCCTGGGGAGCCACAGGCTAGGATTTTATCTGGGCCAAGTGCCTGTTCTGCCTTCAGTGAGACTTCTCACATACAGCCACAACTTCCTATTGGTCCTATCTTTCAAGTCATATGCACTGCATGAAATATCTGAGTCTGCCCGGGAGAGTCATGCTTTAGAGCCCATCTGCATGGTGCCTTGCATCTCGACATAGTCTGGCCAGCAGGTGAGGGAGGGGATTCTGCCCCTCTGCTTCTCTTTGGTGAGAGCCCACCTGCAGTGCTGCATCCAGCTCTGGGGTCCCCAGCACAGGAAGGACATGGAGCTGCTGGAGCAAGAGCAGAGGAGACGAGTTATTCAGTCTGGAGAGGAGAAGGCTTTGGGATGACCTAAGTGCACCCTTCCAGGGAGCCTACAAGAAAAACGGAGAGAGAATATTTACAAGGGCACATAGTGACAGGGCAAGGGGAAACGGTTTCAAACTGAAAAAGAGTAGGTTTAGATTAGATAATAGGAACTGTGAGAGTGGTGAGGCACTGGAACAGGTTTTCCAGAGAAGCTGTGGATGTCCCATTCCTGGAAGTGTTTAAGGGCAGATTTTATTGGGCCCTGAGCAACCTGGTCTAGTGGAAAATGTCCCTGTCCATGTCAGGGGAGAAGGAACTAGATCATCTTTAAGGTCCCTTCCAGCCCAGGCCATTCTATGATAGCTTGTTTCTGTCTGCCACAAAATGCCCTTTGCAGATCATGCTGAGACGTATCTTAGACAATGGATTGCATTTTAGAAATCTACCATTTGTTCCCTCTGCTGAAGAAATTCCTGAAAGCAATGCATAATCCATGATCAATGAACAAACTAATTAATCAGGAGATGCTGCCTGAATTTCAGTAACTAAATAGGCTATTTTCCTGCTAGGCTTTCTCCGTTGCTGAATATTTCCTCCTCATGCTGTAACAAACATGTGTTCAGTACTCCTCCCAGCAGCATGAAAACTGCTTGTTGATAATTCTGACACTTCTCTTTTGTGTATGTCCATTTGAACAATTCGTTGTGTATAGTGTACATAATTTCTCTTTGAGCATCGGAAAGCTTTATTCTCAGGCCCCTTTTTAAACTATTGTTTTTGGGACCCTAATGAAGTTTAATGCCAGGAGAGCTAGAGTGGAAATAGGGTTCCAAATAATCTGTCTAAATTAGTTTCACAACACCCAGAAATAAAACAAATAAAACTGCCCACCTTTTTTTGTTGTTGTTGTTCTCAAGATTGCCCATGATATAAGTCAGCAACTGAGTCAGAAAAGAGCTATCTCACAAAGGAGAGCACATTAATCATGTTGACAGTGAGATCTGTGCTTCATAGATAGCAGCTCTATGCTTAGTGCCTTACAATGGATACTCATCATTTTAGGTACAGACTGCATCCCTGTCTAAGGGGGCAGCTATTCATGGACAAGTATCCTAAGCCAGAATGCATAAACTTTTGAAAGAGGATCATCCGGGCCCAAAAAGGATCCTTTGAAAACAGAGCAGGTCTTCATCCAGGGACTTTATTTTGTAATCAAAGAAACTGGATCTTCCACATTTTTCCCAATGATTTTACATTCATTTTTCTAAATCAACAGCAAAACTATTTATTTCACCTTTATTTTACAGATTTCTGTATTATCCCGAACCATGAGCTATATCCAAAGTCTGTAATTGCCCAGGCTTCACAAGGGCAGAAGCACACTGCCATCTGCCAAGCACTGAAAAATGTTTGCCTGTCTGAGTTTGGGATTTTACAGACCTATTACTGTTTCAGGCCACACAGGGCAGTTCCGTGGTGAAAGCAGAATCTTTGTACAGGGCTGCAGAGAGCCAGCCACTATTTTGCTTTGTGTTAATATGATGGGCTGATATTTAGAATGAGTTACTGAATGTGATAAGCATTCCAAAAGCGTCAACACGACATGTTTCTGCTCAAACCAAGGTGATCTAGTGTAGTCTCCTTCAAACAGTCAAGTCCTGTTTCCTCATCCACCTAAAAGGCAGGCTGAGATTTGCCTGTCCATGAAGGAAATAAGAATATAGGCTCTTGCACACAAGTGTCTCAAAAAACAAAAGATTCTCAGATTTTTTCTGTCACTGTCCTGGAGTAGGACTGTTAGGTACATACAATCAAGAAGCCCTTCATTTGTACCCACACCAGCCTGTGGGTTCTGTGCAACTGACTGTCCATAGGCTTTGTCTCATCCTCAGCTGTCCTCATGTCTCCTCAGTGAGAGCATCCTCGTCCGACACAGGATATGAATTGTTACAGCGCACAGCCACGTAACCATGACTCTCTAACCTGAGCAATTTCCTCTACAGGCCATCAGCTGGCTGGCCAAGCAGATGGCTGGTACACTTCATCCACTGAGGGGGAGAGCTGCTCTCCACAGCATGCAGGGGATGTGGTGCTTTCTGCTCAAGCCTCCTAAACCTTGCTAAGCAGAATATGTTCCATTTGTTCAAGGAGACAGAGTTTGTCCTCTGGCTAAAGTGGTTCTTTCATCCTGTTGGCTCTGTACAGCTCAGGTATCCTAGCAGATAGTGCTGAAGATCCATTTGTCTCAATAGCAGCTCTGATATTTTCACTAAAAATATTCCCAATAAAATCCAGTCAAATACTTAAAAAAAAAAATTGGCAGCAAGTCTTTCAATATGGCAAAATTATAAATCACTTACCTACCAGCCTTCTTTTAAACAGTTGAAGAACTTCTATAGCAATTACTCTTAGTTCCCCATATAATAAAACTGTATTTTCGCTGTGCATAACATATAATATGCTCTGGATCTTTCTGCGTCGTCATATTAAACTATGCTTCATTATTTTTTCTTTTTTCTAAAAATTTACCCTTTTTCCAGTTTTTAAAAATGTTTCGTTGGAGATTCCCCAAACTGAAATTTCACTGGAAGTTATACCAAGATATTTTTTTAGCTTATCTACTCCTAATTTCATTCTTAATTTAGTTGACATGCAGTTTGATCTTCAGTAGTTAATGTAAGGTAGATTCTTACACTTGGTGAATACTTTGCACCTGGCCTCCTGCTCTAATGCATGCACACAAAGGGTTGGATTGAATTCAAAAACACTATGTTATGTCTCTGTTTAAACTCATGGTTAGGCTGCTAAGAAAAGTGACTTCAGTTTTCTAAAAACTAGAAAACAAGTTTAGGTAGGCACCTAGACTTGCACATCAGAATGGGTTATAATGTGTAGTTTATTTCTGAGAAAAAGTCAGTAAAAATAGTAATGTTTAGAAAACTTATAGCATTAGGATAAGCAAAGATCTGAGTTTTAAAAAATTAGCAAATTGACAGAGGTTCAAACTTGAAAGAAAGCAGCCAACAGTTCCTTCAGGTGTTTAATACTGGTTCACAAAATCATAATTCAGATTTTTGTAAAAATCAAGTTAATCACAAAAAAAAAAAATTCTATCAGTATATATGTAAAAATAATGAGAAACAAAACAAAACAAAACAATGCTGTTTTTTAAAAGGAACTCCAAAAAGTTTTTGTAGGATCTGCCCCATTGTAAATTGATTATATTTGAATTTTCATTAGGCATAGCATAGGCATTTTGTTTAGCTAGATTAAATTTCTGAGCAATCTGCAAGGCAGTTGGAGCAGCTATTAAAATGACCACATAAAACAAACAAATAATACTTCTCTTGTTTGAAGTACACAAATGTTAAAAATGAAGGTACACCTCTTTTATGCATACTTCCAGTTATACAGAGTAAAATCCCTGATGATTTCAGGAAAGAGCTTGATTTTTTAAATCCTATTTTGCAGTTCAAAAAACCAGTTATCAAATGTTAACTACTAATTTTGTCTCCATCTTTTTATTTATGACAGCATTCTGTATACAGATTAATTTTACTTGCTCTATGTTTACTATTCTTTCATTTGCTAATAGATCAAAAATTGCAAAAGCTTTAGGACTAATACATAACACAGATTAGTCCTAGATTTGTAAAAAGAAAGTACCTGAATACAACTTGATAGAATTAAATTTCAACTATTGTTTCTGAAAGTGTCTGCAGTGCCCTTTCAGCAGCTGCACATTCAAGAAGTTATTTCTCTTTCTTCAGCAATCAGAAAATACCTCTGCCACAAAGTTTTGCTTAGTGAGGGCAAGGCTGCTTTCTGCAGCGATGTCAACAAATAAGTGCTGTTCTTCAAATGCTGACCTTTAAAAAGTGCATTATTAAAACTAATACATTATCTCACAGAGACTGTAGAGCAGGCAGGAAAGAGGCTTCCCTTTGCTAGAAGAGATACCACTGCTCTTCACCCAAAGCATCCAAAGTTTGTGAAAGTGCCAGTTTTTCATATTTAGAACTGCTTTGCACTAGCCTTGTTTGCCATGCCTGGGTAGGCAGATCTGCACTAAGGAGCAGGTTTTTTCCCATTCCCAGATGAGCTGAGTAGCACAGCTGGTTGAAGACAGTTAATTGCTCTTCATGATGATTAGAATGTTGTTAAGGTTTTCTCAGAGGGAGAGAAAAGAACATGCATGTGGTTTGAAAGGTCATGGTGGAAACAAGATATAGCAGGCACAAGATAGTGTTATATTGACAAGTGTTTATCATAAGAAAACACACTTGGCATTAAAACCTGCTAGCTCTTCCAGTTGATTATAATGTAATATAGTTTCATAAAATAACACTGTGATTATGTGTCCGTTTGTAAAATCTTTTTTTTTTTCTCCTCTGCAGAAGATTGCCATTTTTCTGGTTTGCAAGCAATGCCAATATGCTAGAAAGGTGTTAAAAAACCAACCAGTTTGCTATCCTCATTAATTTGCTTCTGAAAGTGAACTATATTTTCCAAACTATCTTTTCTATATGCATAGAAACCACATACATGTTAGTTTAATTTTTATTTTATCATACACAGTCATTAGTGAGTCTCATAGTACTGATTTAGCCATGGATTATGCTTTATAAAATGGACACATTTGAATTGCCTGAACCAATGTTGAGAACTAGCTGCATTCGATTCCCTCTTCAATACCCAGGCACAGTGGTCCATCCAGTACAAGAACTGGAAAACAGCACTTGTGGTCTGATGGATATATGCAATTCAATGCAGTTTAACTCCAGAACACGTGCAGAAACAATTAATGGAAGTGAGGAGTAAGATGTTGATATGATTATCCCATATAAAGTAAAAGCGTAACTCCTCTAGATATGCAGGCCTCTTTATTTCATTTGTCCATCCTACACACTAAAAAAGGCTGGTTGCTCTATCCTTGCCAGATGTTTATGGTGTATCACATCTGCTTTTTCTCCAGGATACCATGGGATCCAGCAAAATAACACATACTCTTTCATCCTGGCCAAAAAATTCCAGCAAACATAAAGGAAATTCAAGGTCATCCTTTCAAGCATGCTTGTTCAGTCACGCCTGTTTTAATTGCTCTTGATTCTCTTTGTCTCCAGATACAAGTATTTACTGAGCAGCTTTATCTACTTTGTCCTGAAGTTTTCCCTTAGGCTGGCCAGGTTTTCTTACTTAGCACTACCATTTCTGAGTTCTGCCATTCCTGTATTCCTGGAAGGTTGTACAGAAAAAAAATTTGATGCATCCATACAACAGTATGAGTTGAAAAAGATACATCTTTGTACACTATTTCCAATCTTCACAGACATTACTGTCTCATGACTTCAAGAAAACACACCTGCTTTCTGCGACTACTTAGGGTGTTAACACCACTGAAAAAACAGGCCAATTGTACTGAAAGGATGAAAATTAGAAAGTGTTAGTGCATGATTTTATGTCATAAATAAAAAATAATATTGTTTTTCAAGGCAGTAGCTTTATTTCAAGGACAGCATATACAAAAAAACACTTTAATTGCCGACAGATATTCCAAATGCACATTCCATTTGTATTATGGATTTAGTGAAGCTTTACTTAAAAAAAAAATAGCCTCCAAGTTCCTTTACTGTACATGTATTTAAAGACCTGCCAGTGTTAGGACTAAAAATGCTGTGGTTCTGCTGTCAGAGAAAACCCACAGGAAAATTGCTGGTGATATGTCAACTTTAAAAATCCTAATGATAACAGTTCAAAGTGGGATGTTCATAATACGATCACTTACACTAAAAAAAACCCAACAATGGTATATAACCTATCTCTTATGTAAATTATTAATTGTGTTGGTTTAGATGTTTAACTGAAAAATTAAGACTGGGAGAAGAAAAAGTTGCTCAACTCAAACCAATTTAAAAACAAATAACCGATTTTTTTTGTCATCAAAACAAAGAATAAATTATTTCCCCTAAAAAAATGTTCCACAGCCTCAAACACATTTGATTTGATGACCTTGCAAGAACAATAAAAATGTTTGTGAAAATTCCAGGTATGATGCATGGAACCCTTGTCCTATCTTCTCAGACTGAGCAGGTACCATGTGGGTGCCTTCAGCCAATGTTTCAGAAATTCAGAATTTCATCTGGTTTGTGGCAGATTTGTCTTTTCTCTACACTGTTAAACTGAATTCATACAACTCAGCCTTCAAGTTGTGAGTCTTTTTCCTTGTAGCTGTGTGTTGAAGAAATTATGCGATTAGTTCTAAAAACACTGAGTTCAACAGGTCAAATTCATCTCGAGGGTGACTTTGTCTTCAGTGAGAATGCCACAGGGAGACATTGGCTCAGCGTGTCTCCCATGTTTACTAATCACAGGAGCAGCAGCAGTCCTCTCCATCTGAGCAGGGCTGCACAGAACTTTCATTACAAAATAACAAAGCACAGCTAACTCAACTTTGAATTTAGTTATGGCTTCATTAAAATTTTGCAAAGTTTCTGACTGAGCATGAATTTTTATAGTGGATGCTTTATGGATTCAGTTGAGTTTCAGTGTGCATTTTAATTCTAGACTCACAGTGAAATACAAAGAAATGCAAATAGCAAACAAACTTCGATATAAATGCCAACAAGACAAATGCTTGAAATTTTTCAGCTCTAATGCTTCTAATGCTGACCTCATTCTACATAACTCTGATTTTTAACCAGATTCTGCTTTCCTTCCTCACTGGGTGGAGAAGGGAAAGTCGGTTATCTAAATGAATATGCCTAGGTTAAGAATGAAGGTCTTTATATGATTAAAAACTTTTTGGTGAATACTGAGTGCACTAAAGCTGGGAATTAATTCCTGTTGTGATAGCCTGAATCACGAGTGTCCCTAGCGATACTCCCCTCCTGTACAGTATCTGCACTGTCAGATATTGGAGAATGCACTGGAGTTGCAGTCTAGAGTAGACAGTGTAGTCCTGGTCCCCATATATACCCTGCTTGCATCCAGAGTTGGACATTGACCTGCTCACAGACTCTGCCTGTACACCTGTGTTTCCTTGGGATGTGTGAGGAACCGCAAAGGCAGGAGCTCTGTGCCTGCATCAGGACTCCTTGCCTCAAGGAGTTTAGGGACTGAGATCAGATCTCTAATGAGAGATCTCATAGCACTGCAGAGCTATGTCCTGGAATCAAAAAAAAAAAAAAAAGCTGGCTCAGTCTTCAGGAAGCAAAGGGCACCAAGGCACCTAACTTTTTTTGTGTGGATATTCCATACTGTATACAGCACAGCTCAAGGAGCGCGAGGATGATGGGAAACAGCACTTGACATATAAGCAGACCTCAAAACACTCTGCATATCACACCATGAAGACTCTGCCTTCCCTCTGAAAGATTTTTGTACTCTCAGAGAGGCTATTTGACTCCACTAAAGTAATTGCATCATCTGGCTTTCATAAACTAACACAGGACTTTCTTCATAAATACATACTGCATATAGAGGTATGTATTTACACACACACATATAGTACTGGTGTCTCGAAAATCTCCTTTTCAGATGAAATATACAAAAAATTATTTTACATTTTATCAGATCTTTTTGGTACTTCTGAGGATCTGCCTGAAGACATTGTAACATTACCCAAGATTCTCTGACTTTCTAAAGAAGTGTAATAATGTGCAGGATAAAATCTTGCTGCTAACACAGGACTACATGCAGAAATTTTCAACCCGCTTCTCCAGTTGAAACCAACAAGTAACCTCAACACAGTATCAAGGACATCTCACAGAAACAAGACGTATTGGTTGAAATCACTGTAGTTGTCTGGAACCATTCTGTATCTTTAGTATGATTCCTGTATGTATCCTTTCCTTTTTGCTGGCATCTGTCTATGTATGCAGATCCCTTGGTAAGGAATCAATAGGAGGTTGAATATGCTGCTTGCTACAGGGAAGAGTGTCCTGTGGGACTCCTTCAGCACAGCACTCACTTTTCTGTTTTAAAGGAATAGGCATGGAGCAGGTTTCAGTTGGTTAAGTGCACATTCAGTTGTGTTTGTATCTGCCGTGATCTTATTCTCTAGAGGCAAAAGCAAAGCAAACTTTGTTTCAAACATCGTGCCTTCTGAACTTTCTTTCTCGACCCTAAAGCCAAACCAGAGGCCTCAAGAGATCTGTATCAGTGAACTTTACATGTTGTGCATCCCCCTTGGCAGGGATATGTAACTCTGGAGGAGGCTGACTCAACTAAAAAAAGAAATGGCCTAAATGCTTGCTTTAAAGAAAATATAGAGTTAACCTCAGCAGCAGAGTGTTTGAGAATGCTTTCATGGTTGCCTAGCAAAAGGCTGTACTACTTGAGAAAAGGTATGTAGTCGATAAAGCACTGCCTACATCATATTTCACTCTCAGGAATCCAGCTCCAACACACCACTGGGTGTAAAAACCCAGCCGATATTTAGCAGGGAGCACTCATTCAAAATTGGAAATGATAGTAAACAGTCAGCAATTCCATTTCTCATTGGAAATGTTACAAGGAGGACAGCACACATTAGGTATTGCTGTTCAGTTCAAGAGCAACATCACAACCAGCCCCAAGAAGTGCAGAACCCCTGTGGGGTCTGGGGGGTGTCACTGGCCATTGACTGTGCGTAGAAGATCCTGGGACACTGTGACAATTGCACACAGCTTCATAACTCGTGTCTTTGCTGATGGTCTCAAGCAGATTGTTGCTGTTCATGTAGTCAGCATGAGGGCATATTTTAAAAAGGGATGCATTTCATTTCTGCTGTTGGTATGGATTCAGCAAAACCATTGTGATGACAGCAATGCGTTGGAATTTTTTTTGCCGCGGTCAAAAATCATTTCTCTTTGAGGTGAAATATCCCAGGTTGTAATGATTGTGCTAACAGAGCAGTGTCTCACAAGGCAGCATGGCAACTGCTGAAGGCTCAAGCATGTGGATTCCCTTGTATATGTGAATTTTTTTATAATTTAAGAAAAAAATACTTTTAAATAGTCAGTTTTATGCAGGAATATGGTAAAGGCTGTACAGCCACATTCAACAAAACTATCTGCTAAATTCATGCGGGATTCCCAAACTGGCTTTTCAGAGCAGCCTCCAGCCATTCCCTTTGCCACCTCTCTGCCGAGTTGGTCCAACAGCACCATTCTTCTACTGTGCTGGCACCAGTGCCTGCCTGGAGTCCTCCCTCATATCTCCCCTTGGGTGCTCTCCCAGCTCAAATCCCAAAGATTAAAAAGTTCATGCATCCTGGGTGTCTGATGGGTATTTACCATAGAATTATACAGTCAGAGAATCATCTAGGTTGGAAAAGACCTCTAAGATCACCAAGTACAACCATTAATCCAGCCCTACCATGTTCACCACAGAACTATGTCCCCAGGTGCCACATCCATACATCTTTTGAATGCTTCCACAGACAGCGATTCCCTGGGCAGCTTCTTCCAATGCCTGGCCACTTAGCATGCATTAATTACCATATTTAGTATATCTGACTCTATTCATGCTTACATAAGCAGCTACAGCTTTGCTGGACTTGCAAATGCATCATGTTTCCTACAAATGAGTTGATAAAATTTTGAGTTTATTGTATGTTTTTAATGGAAAAAATTAAACCTCAGTGTTACACTAGTGATGAGGTTAGAAGGGATTGGCTGGTCTTCCCTTTCATGTTGATGTATGCTACAGTATTTTAATATCATAGTGTAGATGGCCCACCTGTGGTTGCTGTGGACTGAGCCTTCATGTTCCTACAGAAAATCGAGGGGCTGCTAGGACCCAGAGGCAGTTCTGTACTCCTACCTCAGAAAAATGTGATTTCCCAGGGAGACAAGAATAATGCAAGGGCCATGGTTTTGACACCACAATAACTAGTATAAATACATAATAATGCAAAAGAGAATCTTGGATTTTCTCTAGACTATAATAACAATTTCATAAATGCTTATTTGCATCCAAACAAAGCCAACATTCAAAGCTGATCTTTTGAATCAATTTCTAGAACATCTGGTTGATAGTTAATTTTCAACTTTTCCATTATTTTTTCTCCTTTTGAGTAGAACACTTGATTCAAGTGTTGCTTGACTCAGTAAAATCTGATATATGTAGTATAATCAGTGGTAAGGTTGTCAGAGCATATCTCCGGAGTTCATGGTGAACAACAGTCATGATATGAATCAGTGACAAAGAACAGTGTATGTAGTACACAGGGAGCTCCAGAAACACAAAACCCCTAAATCACATACTCAAGAGATGAAAACCAGAGCATATCAACAACTCTACTGTTGGAAGTTCCATGTACATATTCAACTCAACTGTGAATTTAAAATGCATTTTAATTACAAATATTTGGTTAAAATGCTTAACATTTATCAAGTTAGGCAAAAAAACAGGGATGCAATTAAAAGTGTTTTTAACCACATTTTTTTACTTGCTATCCTGTAGATGTAGCTGTTAATTTCAGTGAAAATGAATTAGACACAAAATAAAGAAATAAATTGAATATCTGTGACATCTATGAAAAAAAAAAAAAAAGAAAAAAGAGAGAGATGGTTCTGCTTTAGCCAGAATTGTGACCAAACAATCTACTAACCAGAATCAAAACTTCTCAGTTTCAAGTGTATCTTTATACAGCTTCAGAAACTTCATCTCAAAACTCAGATATGGTAAAAGGCTTTAAAAAGGCTGTCTCAGATAGATAATGGAACAGAGGAGATACATGAATGATAAAACAGTGGAGACACATGCAACGGGCCAGACACAATGCTATTCCTGTCTTAGACTCTGAAAATCACAGATAAATCACAGATAAAGTATAACTCCAATCTAAATTATTTAAAAACATTTGCCAGTGAAGTTTTGATGGATTTATATGAATGAGCAAAAGTCGTCCGCACGTGCTTATGTCCAGTTCAGGTGATAAATGGAGAAAGGAACACACGCGTGAGCACTGTATAGACTGTGAGAACTGTACAAAGATTCTCAGCAGCACAACTGTCACTGCTGTGTCCAGCATCTTGGAGAGCAATTACATTTTACTGCATCTTATTTTGCACCTAAATAATGTAGGTTAGGTTCTCTATTCTTCAAAGAAATTATCAGAAAATGACTGACTGGTGCTTTGTCACATTTTATTTCCTGTTTATTTAGAGGGACTGTCATTACAGAAATTAAAATAGCAATATAAACCTTCAATAAAAATAAACATAAAAATAAAAATGAAAAACATCAGTGCAAGGAACGGAAAGCCTTGATAATTGCAACATGAACTTTCTCTACATGAATCCCTTTACTGCCCAGATTTTGTGAAAGCAGCCTTATGATAATATAGAGTGGTATATATTTATCTTGTACTAGAAATTTAGAGGGTAAAATAGATCTGTTTGTTTCAGCCAAACACTATAAATTGTACTAGACCACAGAAGTACACAGTTGTGTGTATACACCTGACACACAGGCAGATCAGCATTGCCTATTGTTAAATATCTTCATTGTTAGAAATTATGTAATTTCTCACAGCAAGAAAATATAATTCTCTTTTCTGGCTGTGCAATTACTTCATCACATTCAAGAAGTATACAAAAATAAAGCAACAACAGAAGAGGTCTTGATGACTTTCAGAGTTTTTTTTATTTATAAAGTAGAAGGGCTTTTAACAACCTTTAAGCAAAAGGTGTCATTTAACCAAGAATACATGAAATGAGTCTAGTTTAAACAAGTATGCATGAAATGAGTCTAGTTTACAGTAGCTTACAGTTTTCCCCAGCACTGTAGAACTCTCAGATAAGACAGTGTATCCAAAAGCCACCTAATGGAAGTGAAGTTAGCAATTCTTATCCCCTACAAGTTCAGGACAAGTTGTTTCATTTTCTGAAGTCCATGGGACTGGTTCATGTGCTTTGTCTGAAGGTTGTGAATATGGCAGAATGGAAGAGCCATTGCTACTCATTCCTACTCTTACTGGTGGGCTTACTGCCAAGCCTCAGAGGTCCCTTCTCTTTATTGCTCCAGTTTTCTGAGTTCCTGTTGATTTTTTGCAGTGGCACATGGTGGAAAGCCCTCAACTCCTCCGCCTGTGCTGCAGGCTGCTGTGGATAGGGCAGGGAAGTGGGTTTCAGAAATTTCAGCTCAATGGCACTAGGTTCCAAAGGAGTTTTCCACCTCCTGGGCAGGTGTTCCTGCCACTGAACTGCAATATGAGAAACAGGGATTGTGTTCTCTTCTTTTCTAAAAATAAAGGTAACTGAGGGCACTCTGAATTGCTCCTCAAAGGCAAAACTCCCACAAAAATAGCACAGTGTAGATGATTTGAGGTACAAAATGAGGATGTGCACCTACCTATAGGCAGCCTAATCTGAGCACTGGAGAAGGGGTCAATGGTGAAGTATTTAAAATCCTTTGCTGGACATAGGGTTCAGCCTGCAGTCACACTAGACGTGCTAGTCAGAGTGATGTGGCTGGAGAGGAGCTTTAACTCGGGTAGTACAAATCAAGGCATTGCATTCCCCATTTCTGCTTCTCAGCCCCACTGAAATTTGTGTTTCATATTCACTGCATTAGATCCTGAAATAAAACAAAAAAAAAAAATCATTTCATGCCAGTTGTGTACACCACATTCTTAGGTCAATTAAACTCCATTATTGTTAATGCAGGCTTTCACATTAATGATTGGGCCTGCAGGGTTTATAGTAGTGTTACAACCTACAATATTTTGACGAAGATTTTTGCTTGGTGCTTCTACAACTGCACTGTATATTTTGCTATTTCACATTTCCACATGGAGCCATTAAAACTATATATATGTCCCCTATAGAGAGTGGGTCAGTAAACAAGTTTCAAAAACTTGTTTCTTCTTCTTAAGGCCAGGTCCATGAGTGACCTTCTTGCCCTTCAGTTCCATGGAGATCACCCACTGCAGCTCCTGCTTTAGATCAAACCTGAAGAAGAGGGGAGTTAAGCTTACCTGCTCTTTGGGTAGAAAATACTTCTCTTCAGTGTAATTACTCTTGGTCAGAAAACATCCCTTGCACTTTTCCATTTTCAGATGTCTTTGCTTACCACATAAAGGGTTCATTTTCCCTCTCCAGCAGCCTATATCGCTGAAAAAAGTGTATTTGCTACAGGGCATTAGGAAATATATTCCCAGATCGCTAAGAATTCATTTTTGTTTGCTTGGAATAAAAGCAAAAGAACAAATACAGCTAGATTAAATTGAAAAGCATTGCTACAAGCAGAAAGCACATATAGTGGTTTTTCTTCAGTAGAATATATACCTTCAGCAGGAGGCCTGATGGGATTGCTTTAGGCAATAGCCTCAACTAGTTTGACTCCTTGGAACTTTTATCTTAATGGGGCTGCAGTCTTCATAATATTATACAGTGAGCCTTGGCTTACAATGCTGCTAACTTTTGGTAGAAAGGGACAAGATTTAAAATCATACCTGGTAAAGTCACAGTACAATGGGTTTCCTTCAGAAATTCTCTTTTTAAGGAAAATATAAAACCCTAGAAAACATTTTGGATGTCCATTGTATCAGATAACATTATTCGGACTGTTCTAGTCATTGTTTTTTCACAAAAACCACACATCTCTTTCACATCATTCAGTTCCAGAATGGATAAGTTAAAGAGCTGCTGCTGCTTCTCTGCAGCCACCCTGGGGACTGCAGGAGCCTGGCTGGGTCTACAAATTATGGGAAATATTCAACTTTGTGTGATGGCTCTGTTTGCAGGCAAGGGATGACATGCCATGTGGAGAACACTCCTTATCTCATTCAGTCTCTAGATTTTAGTCAGCACCATGTGCACCTCCCCACTTCAGCCTTTGTGGTATAACCATGTCCATGTGTATGGTGGCTTTTTGTCTGCCTGTAAGATGAGAAAATTTTAAAATTTAACAGAAGCACTACTCCAGAAAATAGCATCAATTTTCAGTGGTTGCATCATACACTTTCTTTTGTTTTCTACAGGCACATAACAACCTAAAAGCATAACCATTTGTTATATTTTGGTACATTTTTAGGGATAAAGTTTGGTTTTAGTTTTAATTTTATTCCCCTACTTTAACTTTAAACTTTACTAAAAATATAAACGAGGGTTTAGGAAAATATTTGAGGTGAAATCACACAGCTGATACTAGTTTAATGAGGTGGCAGTAACACGCATCTTTTAGTTATCTAAGGAGAACAGAAGAGTAAATTTTTACCCAATGTTTTCCAACATGAAATGTCTAGAAACAGTATTAATTTAAGTTAGTAAAATATTTTATTTCCCAAAATAGTGTCTTGAGCAGTAACTGTAAAATTAATTGCAAACATCTCATCTGTTGTAAATGCTACAATTACTCCATTCACTTAGACTTTTTTATAGCACCCCTGTCCCATTACTGCTCTGTTGCACTTTTCTAAACTTGATTTAGAAAAATAAAGAAGAAAATTTACTGCAGAAAATATTAAGATAGCTAATTTAAGAAACAGAACAGCTTTTCATTAGCAGTCATATGACTGGTATTCATGACTTACTGGTAATTATACCAGAGATAATACATTGCAGTTAGAAAAATTTCTAATTTGCTTTAATAAGAAAGAATAGACAAAGCAGATGAAAAGAACTGAAAAGAATGCTATTGGTATCATTAGCTAAAATGAACAAGAGCCTCCCAACTATCTGCTCAGTTATCTTTAGCATCTGCAATTGAAGAACGCAGATCAATTAAAAGTGCCCCGTTTGAGTACCTATTACTCACAGCTAACAGTACATTTCAGTGTCTCATGCTCTGCCAGTGAGGAGATGCACAGAAAAACTGGGAGGAAACATGGCTGGGAAGGAATATTCCATCATAAAGAATGTCATGCCCAGCACATTCACTGGGGAGAGTTTGCTAGGAGCCACCAATTGCTGGGCAATTGTGGACAGACTGGGAATTGGTTGGTGGTGTGGCGAGAAATTGTATGATGCATTGCTTGTTTCTCCTGGGGGTTTATTTCTCTCTCCGTATCTCCCTCTGTCTTTCATTGTTTTGTTATTATTATTATTATTGTTATTATTATTGCTATTATCATTATGGTTACTTTTAAAATGTAGTTCCTGTATGAAACAATTCTTAACTTACAGATTTTACCTTTTTTTTGTATTCTTCGCCCCATCCTACAGGCTGAGGGTGGAGGGAAGTGGTAGAGTGAGTGGAGAGGCAGCTGTGTGGTGCTCAGTTACTGGCTGGGGTTAAACCATGACAACAAGCAGCAATTGCAGTCACCTCAAATCTTGTGGTCAGCACTTTGTGCTTGGAGCAGCCATGTAGGCATTAGGTGCATTGAGACCCTGAGCAGGCCAGAGGTCTGTGATAGATCTGCTTAGAATTTTTCCTATAGCAACCACTTTAATGCAATTTTTTCTTAGAACAGTAGGATCACTATCTTTGACAACAAAACTTTCCAATTGACAAAGTGTAAACAGAACAAATCAGAAAGGTTTCTGCACATTTCTTCCCCTAGCCCACAGTGTCCTTGCTTCTGTCTCTCTCTGCAAAGTCAAGTGTGTGCCATTTACCTTTGCACAACTCTTCCTGCAGTTCCTGGATCCCTGTTGTGGCTCTTTGCCTCTGCACCCTGCTGCCTCTGCCACCCTCCCTCTCAAAACAGGTCCATTTTCTTCCCATTCCTCCCCAAGCTCCAGAAAAACCATGTGACAGCTTCTTTTGAGAGGACTACAGCATGAATTTAAACAGAGGAGACAGCTGTGGTCACACCTGGCCACACCATTCATTTCACCTGATTTAAATTCACCTTTCCAAACCTGCAGGAGAAAGGCACCAGGCTCTACCTGCAGCCTGGGGGGAGTGGGGTGGTTAAAACCCTCCCACTGTAGCTGTGTGGAGCTGTGAAAGAGAAGGTACAGGGAAAGAGGACACAGAAGTAAAACAGGCATGTATAAGATTCCACAATAAAAGATGCAGAATTCTCACATTCTGGTCCCTGTGGCAGTATTGTTTCTGTTTCAATTCAGTGTGGATAGGGCAGACAGGACAGTGCTTGCTGCACTGCATGCTCCTGGCTTGCAGGCTGTCTTCCCTCATGAGGAGTGATCATGGCAGGTGAGACTTTCTGAGAAGCTTGGTAGCTGACTCCTGCCCTTGGAGCAATCCCCTTGTCACAGCTGCAGCAAGGAGCTGGCAGTCCGTGGCTCCAGCAGAGAGGATGGTGGCAGCGACAGGAGCAGACAGGCAGGTCACAGGAATGAAGGGAGAAAAGCTTCTATGGAGCAGAAAGGCTGTTGGGAAGATTGATGCACCCCTGAAAGAGACTGTATTTCATTCAAAGGCATTCACCATCAAGTTAAGAGCTGCCAAAGTGCCAAAAAATGCCCTGTGGTCTTTAAAGCATTCTAAGGCATCTTATATTTTTGCCTAAAGACTTTCTTATCTGTAAAAATGCATTCTGCACCCATGTGCTAGAAAAGTGCCTGAAACCTTGTGGATAAGTTGCTTCCAGGCAGCTTTGACTGTCCTGCTGGTAAGTCAATTCGAGTGTCTTCGTAATAAAACCTTAGGCTCAAGGCTGTCTCTGCAGCATCTTCCATAACTATTTCTCTATTAATTATAGTTTTTATCTATATCTTGTAGATGCTTGAACCAGCTTGACTACTTAACATCTCTCAAGTGTATACCATAAAACTGGTTGTATTTCACTTTTGGGACCTGCAAATACATCAACATTTATCTGTAGGAAGCAAAGGGACCAAGAGGTGAGGTGGTCCCACAGGAAAGCTGGGAGAGCAGAGAGATCTCACTTTTAGTCACAACCCTACATTTCATTAATGGTGGTTCTGCAAACCAAAGGAATGGGAAAATATTGGCTGGAAAATTATTCTACATCTAATTAATTCCTCTCCCAATAAATGTTACTAAGGATTTGCTTCAGTTGTGAATTTAGAGGACAGTGATTCTATTTGGTTTTCCCATTCCTCACAGGTTTTAATAAAAATGCAGTCCTCCAAATCCCCAGGCCTGGCTTTCAACACTTCCTATTGGTCATCTTGTCCTTCTCCCACTGCCACAGAAAAGATAGAATAAACAGCAACTAGTAGTGGACCTGTGTACTGGGCTTAATAACCTCAAAGATTTGAGCTCTTGGTCTGCTTGGTTATTTTACACTCCCTTGCTCTCCAACACCACCCTTTCTAGCCCTTAATTTCGACCCTGGTAGAGAAGTCACTGCTGTTCTGGAAAACTTGGGCAGGAAGTTCTGTGGGTTCCTGCTGCTTGCAGTGACCCTTCTGGATTATTACTGGTTAAAGTCCCCGAGTATCTCCTGGTTTTCATCTTGTATACCTCTGACCAACAGCACCCTTCCCCCATCTTCTTTCCTGGTCCTCTTTTTTTCTCTCCAAAAACGCTTTTTCTCTTTGGAAACCCAAGAGTTTCAGCCTCTTTTCTTTACGGGCATCTCAAGCCAGGGTTCTCCCAATCTTGTTTATATGCAGAAACATGATCATTATTCTAGTTGCTGGTCTGACATGTGTCTCTTTGGTAACCAGAGGGCTTGAGACATTTCACTGCTATTTAGTCCAAGTTTTAGGAAAATTTAGAGCCAACTTGTTGCAGTCAGCAAACAGCAGGCTTCAGCTTGAAACCTCCAAATGACAGTTTTGGACTTTTGCTGAAACATACACACATATACCAGTTATCTGGCACTTATTACCCTTCACAACTGAAGATATTTTTCAGCTGTGACACCCACATATATCCACCCTTTTTTTATGAGAGGATTATCCAGCATGGATCAGGTTTGTGCAGTTCTGCCATGTCACAAGATAGTGAAAAGGCTCCTGCTCTCTAACTCAGTCTTTCTTCCATACTTCTGCTAAACTTACATTTCTTTAAAACACAATTCAAAGCATTACATTTGCTGCATTCCATTTCCTCTCTTCTTCCCATTTAATTTGCTAGTTCAAAATAGATTGCTATAAAATTATACTACTTGTATGTTTTGTAATGATCTCTTCTCAGGTAATGAAAAGTAGGGGTAAGCTCTGTCAAGTGAGTCATAAGATAATGCCAGGCAATTCTCTGCCTGAACACAATTGCTCAATCCAAGTGCAGATACAGATCAAACTACTACACAGATTCTTTCCCAAATAGCTGTGAAAAGAGACATTTAGATTTCACTTCTGACCCTCCCAGGTTCTTACCTCTATGAGAAAAAGACTGTTAATCAGATGCCCCTTCAATAGAATGGGAGGGGTGCTTAAATGATATATTGTGTCTTTTAGGAAAAAGGATATACTTTAGAGGCTTACAATTTTTAAAAGGGACATTTAAGATTTGCAATAAATGTAAGTATTATTTAGAGTGGTGATAATTCTCTTGAATTTCATCTGAATGCAATCACCAATTTATTGAGTGCTGAATGTCTAAGATGTAAGCTGGTAAACAGGTAATTAAATGCCTAACTGCATGGACACAAGAAGCTAAAAAATTAGCTAAAGGCATTTTGTTATATTAAGCACCTGTAAGAATGGGTAGCTCTTCCATTTTCTTTTAAGATCCTGGATAATATTACTTCACCTTTGCTTGCTTTCTTCATTTTCAGAATTCAAGATCAGTTGTTGTTTGAATCTTATTACAATAGAAGACAGTGAGAGTTGTTAGCTAGGGAAGCTGCATAGCCTGAAACATCCCTCGTAGTACCTAACCACAAAACAATGGGGTGGAAATTTGCATAAATTTTCATATATTTGAATAAATATATGGATAAACTAATACAAACACAGATTTTAGCTTAAATTGTGTTGCAACAGAACTACAGTTTATCATTATTCTTTTCTTATTTCCTTCATTAACCATTGCCTAGAAGAGATTTAAAATTGTAGTAATAGAAATAACTCCTAAAAGAAAAAAGGAAGCAATGTTTTCCTGTATTGTTTACAGTGGGTTCTTTGTATTTTCCTAACTAAGTGAATTTTGCTTTTGTGAGTAACCACATGGCTATGGCTACAGTACAAAATTTTCACCTGACATGGTAAATGTAGATATGAAATTTCCCCCTATATTTCTGTTCCACAGTGCAGTAAAATTAAAGTACAGGTAGGACTGGTTTTAAACTTCTCATCTTCAGCCTCATGGCTTTAAATTTTGAGTTCATCCCTAGTACCCTAAATGACATCCCTAAAATGACATTTTGAGGGCCACTTTGGTATTTGGCATTTTTGAGCATTTGGACCTCAAGAAAAATCACTAGAGGATTGATTAAAAATAGGCCAAGGCTCTTGTCTAAAAACAAACAGTAATTAGCTGTTGGAGATTTTCTAGGCAGAGGAACATGATAGGTTCAAATATTTCTGCTACATGCCTTTCTTATCCCAGAATATTAAATTATAGTTTAATATTTTTTGAGCAAAAGTCTTTAAAGGCCATTTCACTTCTAAAAATAAGTACATTTGTACCTCAATCTCAGTTTTTCAGGCATCAAAGACATTGCAATGGAAGAGTTTCTGTTTGCTCCATATCTGACATGGGTTCTCCTCATTTTATACACCTCCTTTCTGTGCAGAACTCACAGTTCTCCCTTTAATCAAAACCCATGCCTTTTGAAAATCTAAAAGTGTGTTGGGTAGCACAGAGTTTCTTATTGTATCATAACAAAAGGATGATCCCCATTTGTGAATTTTTGCAGGAAAATAACAGAAACATCTCTATGTAGACATGATAAACTGTTCTACTTATTAACTGATGAATTCAGTGATGACACTGAACACAACTTGCTCAACTATCCTCACATTTAGCTTTGAAGACAAGATTCTGAAGAGCAATGACATCAGAGTAATCACAGATTGCTTCAACCAAATAATGCACAGACTATTTCACTTCATAAAAATAGGCTTGAACATATCCATATTTACGTTGAAACCTCAGGAAACAAACAATCTTCACTGAATGCACTGGATATTTTCCCCATTGATATGTCTTGTTTAACTGTTGCAGAAAAAACATATTTGGGCCACAGCAGCACTTAATAAATGCTCAGATCCTGTAAAATATATTGACTTTATCTATATTACCAAGCAGGGAGTCATGGAGTCTGAAGAAGCTCCTATCTGTGTTAAATGCCAGCAGGACTGTCCTTGGGGTTGGCCTAAGACCAAGACAAAGCTTATTTCTGTAGAGAAGCTTAAGGTGATCCCTTAGGGCACCTTCTAAGAGGATCTTCCTGTAGTGTGGATGAGCCCAGACTGTTATAGAAAAGAGTTTTAGGTAACAGACTTTTGGTGTGGCTGCCATAATGGAGAAAAATGCGTGAAATCCTGCTCCATTAATTCCAATACTTTATACCCCTTTGTGTAATTTTATTGAGAATATGGTGTTCCTAGATAATTAAGGTGGTTTTTTAGAGATGGCTCTTTACATCCTGAAAACATTTGCTTAGCATATAATAAAATTATTAATATAGGTTTTCATCTGGAGATCATCTTCCTTAATGTTTTGGTCAGAAGGGCCTTAACAAGCTCATTAACATGAAAACTAGTATCTGCCAGAGGGAAAAGTTTGAGGTCCAGCATCCCAACCATTATTTCCAGCAACCCACTGGACAGCCCAAAGTTCTTTTGGGAATAATATGTGGAACTGCTTCAAGTTTGTACACAGCAGAGCACAATGGGAGCTTGAGCCTGATGAGCACTTCAGTGTTGTAGGTTTATCCATACTTGAACAGTTGGAATTAAAGCAAGTAGTGTGAAAACTGTGTCTGGGATAGCTCAATAAACACACACCAGATTTGGCACACTAGTTAAAGCCAAATAACGTTAACTCTGCTGCCTCTCACTTACGAGCAGGTTTTTATACATGCTTTGAAGGACACATACCCTTGAAAAAATGTATCTATCAAATGAATACTCTGTCTTTTCTTCAATTATACCAACATTTGAGCCATATTTTTGTTTATTACAGGACCACTTAAACTTTTCTCATTGTGAAGGGATTGTAGCATGGGTGGCCACCAGAGTACTCCTGAAGGGCACTGGTATTTGCCAGAACAGGGTCCTTAATATTGAAATTTCATGTAAGTATGAAAGCTGCAAACAGACAAAAAATTCAGTCACATGATATGCATGACACATATACTAAAACATTTTCCAAGGCAATTTACATTCTCATGTCTTCTTTCCCAGGTTGTGTTGTTAAAAAGGGAAATAGATACCTAGAATTACATCTTTCACAGATGAAAATACAAAGTTAATTGTGTCGTGTAAGGCATGCAGGGGTGGAAAGACACCATGACTTTAACAGCATGCAAAAGGGATTCTAGAATTCCTGCTTAGTTCAGGGAGCCTGGAGACAACAGACTGCAGTATTATCTGGGACCCTACTGTAAGCATCAGGACTTGCCACTTTAATGCCAGGGGAAAAATCTGCATTCCCTTCAGTACAAAAACAAATAAAACATTACAGTTTAAAATGCATCTTGACTGAAAAATAGGTGCAAAACCTTGCATTAGATGGTGTGGAGATGGATTGTAACGCAGACATTTCTGCCATAAAAATTCATACCTAATCTCTTGCCGTGACTGGCAGTCACAGACTAAGCAAGAACAGTGCAAAAATTATTCCACCCGCTTTTCGAACACACAAAGGGCCTAAGAAGCTATGTGACAGACTTCTAGGCTTGGGTTTGCTCTTTTTGCTGTGACAAACTTACTCCATATACATACATATACATGTACATACATATATTTAAATGAAATTTTTTTTTAATAAACATCATTTATTTATAAATTTAAATAAATTTTTTAAGTTTTTGTAATTGTTGTCAGCTAATTGATTGTCCTACATTTAAATATCTGATCTTACCTGACTGCCATATCACACCAATAGGGACCTTCAGTACACATTATAATTCCAACATGTTTCTTTCTTTAATGAATTTAAATGCTACTTTTTCTGGACCTTCTAAGATGCTTACATTAAAAAAAATGTACATGTGCACTAGCTTAGCCACTTAGTTGTGTCTATGACTTCAAAACATCCAAGACTGAATATTTGAAGCTGGTCTTCCTAGTTTCCTCTATTATCCTTGTAACTGTTATTGTTGTGTCTGGGTTACAAGCCCAGAGCTCTGC
Organism: Turdus rufiventris; assembly: GCA_013186435.1. Taxonomy (NCBI): domain Eukaryota; kingdom Metazoa; phylum Chordata; class Aves; order Passeriformes; family Turdidae; genus Turdus; species Turdus rufiventris. The sequence continues at coordinate 1,594,015 of PYHW01010255.1, read as the reverse complement.
CTATGTGTTGTATTTTGATGGCTCTTCCTCTTAGAGTTCATGTGACATCACAAATATCAAGCCTGTGATGCATTCATCCAGACAGCTCTGAAACAGCCAAAGTTTGGGGAGGATGTAAGAGGATGTTCATCATCCTCTCTGCAGCTACAGTTAAGCCTTCATGGAGTGAATGCAGTCAGAAGCAAGACAACATTTCCTTCTGCAGCAACTCAACTGAAAAACCTGACATACCAGCAGAAAACAGAATGGAAAGGGTACAAGGTATCTGAATCAGTCTCCTGGATTATTGAAACTTCTACCACAAACACTGTTTATCACTTCTATCATTCCAGAAAAAAAACCCTACCACAACATGTTATAAACTTCTTAGAAGCTGCTTTGTGAGCTTTTAAGCCACCCTGTCACAGGGGCAGCAACCTCTGAGACGGAGGCCAGCAGACAGATAGGAGCAGAAATCTTGTCAGCTGTCTGACTTTAATCCACTGATGCTTTAGGTCAAAACCCTAACACGTAATTTTCCTTGCAAACAAACATTCAATATATAGTCAGCTCTCCATTATCCCTGGCAGATTATCCAGTTTGCTGATAAACAGTGCCACAATTGCAGACATCCATACTGGCTCTGTGCAGGCTAGCCCAGGTCTGGCAGAGCTTATTAGCTTAAGCTCTGAAAAAATACCTCTGTACAGCTTCCAGAGTCAGCTTCGGGTGCCTCTGCACCGTGTTACTGGAACCATTGCTGAGGAGTGCAATGCAGACATCCAAATGTCCGTGGGAAGCCAGCTCATGTCCAGCAAGGCTTCAGATTTTGCCAGCCCTACATCAACGCCAGCTCATACAGGGGTTAAAAACACAGATAGCTTTCTGTAACTCACCCTTTTCCTTCTTGTTCCCATTAATTCATTAGCATAGTTATTGTGAGTTCAGCCTTAGGCCACAAGAAAGCTCCCAGAAGACTTTAGCCTTAGCCAGGGAATGCACTGAGCAACATCTAATTAACCCCAACCAAAAGCAGGTCCTGGGGACTGTGGCGAGGAGGGAGAGCCAGGGCCATGTTGCCAAGTAACTGTAGGAAGAGTCCTGGAGCCAGTTCAGCTCCTTGCTCCCCTGCCTTCTTGTATTTCAAACAGAGCCCCAGAACTCTCTCTTTAGGAAATTTTAAATACAAACAAATTCGGTGTTGATGGTGTCCTTATCAAATAGAGTGGATGATCAGATTTAAACAGATCCCAGTGTCTTCAATTTGCAGGGAGATATGCACTGGAACACGACTGAAGTTAATAAATTATAAAATGCTTTGGTATAATTAAGGTGGGAAATATTACAGAAACATGGCACACTGCTATATTCAATCTTCATGCCCTTTCAGGTTTTTCTCTGTTTGCTGAGATACCCCAAAAGCATGTTAATTATTGCACAGATGTGGTTTTTTTTTGGTTTTTTTTTTTTTTTTTGGCAAATTATATTGACATTATCAGCTCAGTTTATTTATTCATCCAAATGGCTGCCAGCTGCAGAGAGATTTGTGTTTTTATTACTCACCTATGCCAGACTCAGACTGGTGGCTAAGGGGTGAAAGGTCCCACATTAGATTACTGATCCCTTGAGCCAGCCAGTCCTCAGACCAAGCACTCTCTAATGCATATTTTGTACCACATAATCAACTCACTTTTCAAGGTGACACAGTCACAATTTAAAAGAAAAAGAAGTGAAACAGAAAGAAGTTGATGTTCTTAACCACAGTAAACTATTTGTCTAACACAGCAAGTTTAATTTCTGGGGTCATGTATCTCCTTCATTTCTAAAATGCAAAATGAAAATGAGGAGAAATATATGCAAGCTTCCTTCAATTTATAGGTGCATATACAGAAACACTTATATGTATCTGCATATGCACACAAACATTTGCACACTCCAGCAGTGGAAACACAGCCATTTTCAGGAAGATTTTGTTAAGTGTTTTGTGCTAACTGCTTAGGAAAAAATGATTCTACCAAACCTGGGAAAATGAAAACAAAGTTATTTGTTCCAGGGTGGTCCCACTCAATCAAAATGCTTTGGTTGATTGAGCAGAAATGTTTCATTTGAATCATGCTGATGTCAAGTTGCATCTGCTCACCACCTCATGGGAGTCCCACTGGAACTGTGATGCAGATGCTACCTAACTCCATGATTTCTCATGGACTTCTTGGGCTGGCTGTGATGCTATGTATCTTCCCCTATGGGCAAGTCATTGCAAGGCTGATGGTAAATATACCGCAGCGAATTAGCCCTTGCAGTAAGGCAGGGTTAAATACAACAAGCAAAGTACAATGCCCATACAGCTTTCCTTTGGAAATGGAAGAGTTACAATGCATCAAACATTTCAACTTGACTCAGTACACTGAGATGAAGTATTTCAACCTGGGATTGCAGAAATAGTTAATTTCAATTAAAGTACTACAGAAAGTATTGCATTATGTACACACTGATTGTTTCAACTTTCTGACTCACAATGAATTTAGATATTTTGACTGCAGAGGAGAAAAACAACTTAGAAATTCCTGAGTCTTTTAGCTATATCAAATAATCTGATTCCAACTCAGCTCATATAAAAAAAAAATCACTCCACATACATGGATTCTGATTTCTACCATAAGACATTTCCTTCACCCATATTCCCTCACACTCCCTGTGTAGAAAGCAACAAAACTGAGGGCAGGACAGAAGACAAGGGCATACCAGCCTCCCCTCACACACAGATTGGTATCTAGAGGGAAGCTCAGCAGGACATAAAGCTTACATGCATTGCGCCAACAAATCAGCAATTCCTTATGCATAGTAACCAAAAGAACCTTATGGTCAACTGCAGCTCGCTGGAATTCAGAGGTAACTCCCATAGTGGCGGAAGGGTACAGCAGCAGGTTTGACACCAAGACTGCAGAGTGGAGCTGCCCAGCCAACACGAGTGCCCTGTCCTCACAGGCTCTGGTGAATTGGCACCACAAGGCAGCTTTGTGCAAAAAAGGGGAGGCTGGTTCTCTAGGGCACATTATTATTTCAAATCAAAACAATGGCAAATATATGATGAAGGGCAATCATACATGTACGTATAATTTTGATTAGAAGTAAGGAATTTGGGGAAGTCTAATAGTAATTTGGGAGAAATACAACACACAAAAGGACACAGAGAAGAATTTAGGGTAGAAAGCACTGACATACCCAGTATTAACTTTTTCAGGCATTTCCCTTCAGGTCATCCAGGTTCTGATACCATAAAGAGGATATGGCCTTGGGCAATAAATATCTGTTTTTTTCCCAGCCTCATGGTTTTTGCATTTCCCAAATTCTCACTAGGCAGTGCAATTGCACAAGTGCTTCAGAGTCTAGGAGGGATCAGGAAAGAAATGTAATTACTCTTATGAAGACTCCTCTTCATAAAACATCTTCTGGCTGTTGGGGTGGATAATATGACCCTAATTATTTAAATAAGTCACCAGTATATAATTTAAAATTGAGATGTAGACACAACTCACTGTTTTCACTGTTTACTCTGGAAGTAAATGTGGCTAAGAGTGGTACACACTTTCCAGTTTGCCTAGGGCAGTAAAAACCCCTCAAGCCAGCCCTGTCAGGAGTGGTGCTGACATGCATTAATGGTGCAGTTATGAGTAGATAATATAATGCAATTAACAGATCTCATCACTAGTCCTTAAGCGAGTGCACCACATTGCAAAATTTTGATGTGCACCTCATAATTGGTGCAACATCCATTCAGCCCCCAGTACCAGATATTCTGATTTAATCTTACAGAGTAAGATCTGGTTTGTACTGCACCTTGATTTTCTAAAGATTGCAAACCAGGACCCGACTGACCTCCTGCCCAAGTATGTGCAACGCCCACAGTGAAGCTGCTGGTCTCACATAACTAAACCTTATGGCCAAAATCTCCGGAGGGGAAAGATACCTGTACTCCCTCTGTTGGTGGAAAAGGAAAAAAGATTCCTAAAACATCCTAATGCACAAAGACTACCTTATCTGTAAATGTTTTTTGCTACAAAACTTTTTATAAAGTGGACTTGGGGAGACAAAAGGGAGCTGTAAAAAGGAAATTGAATTCTTATATATTTAATAAAGAAATTATTTATTACTACCAAATTTTGGAAATTGTTTTTGCCTTTCTTTCTGTGAAGGTAGTATTTTGAGGGCTAATATATTCTGAAGGGATCTGCTATGTCACAGGGAAGACAAGGAGAAAAAAGGAAATTCCACCCTTATTGAAACAGCATCATCAAAATTTGACTACATAGTGATGTTGCCTGAGCAAAATCAGGCAAACTGCTCATTTTAGACAGGACAGATCTGCAATCAGGCAATGCTGGGACAATGGATCTGGTAAGAAAAGACAGCAAATTGCTGAGGATGACCAGATTGTTGTGACCCTCCCACACTTCACGAGCTGCACTACAGCCATGAAGAAGCAGGGGTTTTGCTGTTTTTGAGGGAAGTATCATTGTTTCTGGGGTGGCAGCTGATGCTGTGGAAGAGCAACAGGCTAAGCCCTCGTGCTGCCCAACTCACTGGTAGCAATAGGAGCAGGAAGCTGACCTCCAGCCTCATCTCTCACCTCCCCTTCCCTGCAGCGTATCTTTCTTTCCATTCTTATGTCCTAATGTAAATCTTCCTTGTCGCCACATTACAATCATTAGTTCTGCATGTTTCATCTGCACTGGGGCTGCAGAAGATGCAGATAGTTGCATTGTAACTTGACCTGCTCAGGTCATGGCTTTCAGAGGGTCTGGCAAAGAAATGTGTTCATGTCAAGTTGTTGCTGATGGCATCTCCCTTTACTAATGGCCCATAACTTCAAGCTCTGTCCTTTACAGATCTTTTACTATGAAATCTTGTTTGGGACTTGAATTCTTCATGGAAATGGGCTTTACTCATCCGAATTACAGAAAGAAGACAAGCCAGGAGGACAGGGTTCACATTGCCTCTTGCATGCACTGATATATGACACAATGTTCTTTTCTATTTTATTTTATTTTCTTAATTAAAAGTGAAGAAAAACTCACCTCTCTTATAACTGCATGTTCTTCTTAGTAGATACAGCTTTTACTTATGGCAGCTGGAATCTTTACCTGCTCTCCCATCATTTCACCATGTTCTCAGCTGGGATGGTTACTTGATACCTCATTCCATTGTTGCTACATCATCTGAATTTTCAGGGTGAAGGTTTTCAAAACAAATTACAGTAATTTCACGGTTATAAACTGCACCATTTTGACTAAAATTTTGGTCCGAACCCAAAGTGCGGCTTATAATCAGGTGCGGCTTATATATGGACAAAGAATGAAAAGCTGCCGTTTTAGTTTGGAGGACAGGTGTCTGCTGAGAAAGGCAGGAGCTTCTCTTTGAAATGGAGAATGTAAA
>PYHW01010255.1:1575622-1588553 GCA_013186435.1 Turdus rufiventris | reverse complement strand
GAAATTAAAATAGAAATACAGTACTACAAAGAAACAAACCCCAAGCCCTGACAAAGTCAGAGTACAACCTGACACCCTGTCAGGCAGGTTGTTGGTAGCAGTCCCATTAAATGGTGGTTGCAGTCCTCTTGCAGTGACAGATGTGATTCAGTTGGAGCAGTGGTTCTGTAGAAGGTGCAGTTTTCCCTCCGGAGGTCCAGAAATCCGGTTTCCCTCTGTAGTCCAGTGGAGAAAGGGGCTACCTTAGTGTCCCAAAACCTCTGTTTTTATCTTGGTAAGAAATGTTGGACTCTTCCCCCTGGCTGGAGCAACTTCCAATGGGATGCAGTAATTTTATCAGTCCCACAGTGGGACTCAATGGCCATTAACAGAAAATGACTCACTGGAGGAAGGATGGGTTGTGAAAAAATAAAGAACAATGCCCTGCCTAGTTTCAATGGATGGCCCATTAGCAGAATAACTCCCACAGAAATAAGGATCACTGCCCCCACCCTCAACAGATGGTGATAGAATAGACACCTTTTATCACACTCTGTATTGTAAGGTGCGGCTTATAGGCTTATAATCAGGTGCAGCTTATATATGGACAAAAGAACAAAAAGTTGCCAACACCCAGAAGTGCAGCTTATAATTGGTGCGTCTTCTAATCATGAAATTACTGTAATTTGCATGATTCCCATCTATGTCAACTGCATACCATGCCCATCACTGCAAACAAACAAAAAAGAATATGCATTTTTCCTCTAACTAGTTGAACTGAATAACTACCATCTTTCCAAAGAAGTAGCACCCCTTACCTTTTATTTTGAATGCTTAAAATCCATTATTAAATCACTTAAATGCATTATGTATACAAGTTCAACGGATGTGCTAAAGATACTCTAAAATCACTGATTGTGATCTACTGCATTAGAGAAACAGCCATCTAAAGAACAGCAGGGGTTGATTCTGTCAAGAAGTGAATTAAACCAAATCATAGGTACCTTTTCTATCTGCACATCCTTAAAAACTGTGAATAGCATTGCCAAATGGATAGAGAAGATCAGACTCAGGACCACAAATAGCCTTTGTGCTGAATGATAAAACAGAATATATCCCTCTCGGACTGTGATGGGTGAAAAAATACGTGTAGGGTGATAAGGGCCAGGAATAAATAACAGTAGAGTGCACTGTTGAAAAAGAATAGTCAGCTGCTTTCATGTTTAAAAAAAAAAAAACAAGAAGAGAAAAAAACCTCTTAATACAACAATTATCATTCAGAATGATTTTTCCACCACCTAACTGACAAGTAAATTATCACGTCTGTACCTGCATGTTGAGTTACTGCTTCACCTTCACCAGTAAACAAAGAGGGTGAAAAAATGCTTTCAGTGACAATTTTTTTCCAAAGAGCCAAGCTGTTTGCGCTTTCTTCTCTTTTTCTTTCTCTACATGTTTTGTTGTTGAAAAAAATAAGATATAATTAGATAAAGTGGTAGCATAAAGCCAGAAGAGCTTTTGCTAGAAACTGGGGAAATTGTGTCTCATTTACTGTTATCCCTTCAGTTATCTCCCTCCATTAGTTCTTTACTCCTATAGCCTTCCCTAAAAATATTAGAAAGTTAATTAATATTTAATAAAATAAAAGCCTTTATTCTACTTCATTGACTGTTGAAGAGGTATTAATGAGCAAATGGGTACTGTGTCAGGTCACAAATATATGGACCCTATGGATCCATCTAAATTCAGCTTTACTTCCCTTCTTTATTTCCTGGTATTTCAAAAGAGAGAAACATTAAATCTTTTTTCCTCCTTACTAATCTTCTATGAAACAGATATTTGGAGAAATTAATTTTTAAAAAGGAAGGACAGTTTTCTTTTTTCAGCTTTATCAGAAGAATACAAAAATTAGGTATCGCAAATAAATATACTAACATAGAGGAGACCCGTAGTAAAATTTTAAAAAGCTCCTAACATGCTGAAAATATCAGCCTGATGAATCACATCCCAAAAGGGCCTATTTTTCATGAATGGGATCCTGATGTAACCAGCTTGTATATAAACATTCATGGGACAAATACCTAAAGGTAGATGAGATGAATCCCAACACAAGCATCCATAATTCTGCTTCCTTCTACACCCAGAGGTGTCTCAGCCTTGATGGAGATAAACAACTCCTGTGTGCTTGCTTCCAAGGAGGATTCAGAAACAGCTAACTTGTGGCTCTTCCTTGAGAGGCTCCATCCAGCAGGTTTTGTTGAAGCCCTCCCAGCAACATCTGAACCCGCAGCCCCCAACTAGATATTACAGTGCAGGAGCCCAACACCACCAAGTGGTTCAGCATTCCAACACTGCTTCAGCAGCCCCAGGTGCCCTCAACCAAACCCTGAGGGAGCCAGCTGGCTGTGTGCTGTTTGGGTGCTGCAGGTCCCAGCCCACAACACCAGGCTGAAATGCCAGCAGCCCAAAAGGTCATGAAGGAACCAAGGAGCTGGCATGCCACTCCAACAGAAGCTCCTGGAGGCAGGACAGGGAGAACACTGGCTGTGCAAACCTCTGGGGCGGCTCCAGAGAGATTCACCACAGCTCCTGAGTCAGGCTGCTCAGTGGTGAGGATGCACACTGAGATTGCAAGAGTCCTGGGTTTACTTGTCTTTATTTAAATTATTTTTTCTCATCTGGTAATCTATTTCAAGGTGAAGATATTCTCACTCTATCCTATAAAAGCTATTCCATTGTGCAACACCCAGAATTCAAGGTGAGCGGTCAGGAAGAGAAGCTGCACATTACTCTCTAGATCTTCTCCCTGGGAAGGGGAGGAGTGCCAGCCCCTTGCTGCTGAAGCTATATATGCCTTTTATGTATAAAAAGCCATTAGACTGAAATCCAGAATTCATGACGGGAATATGTCTCTCTTTCTTCTTAGCTGACTGTAAAAGCAGAGTATATAGCAAAGGAGCTAACAGAAAATGAAGATGCTGAATGTAATGCAGGGAAAAGGAAGTTCTTTTGCTATTTAAAATAAAAGGTTTAGTGTCAGTTTAAATTGAACAAGAGATTGTTTCCTTATTTATACAACCATAACCCCACCTGCCTTGGATTAGATTTGATGCACTGACAGACTGTCCTCCCAGTTCTACAGATGCCAGAGAGCAGTTTCTGTCAGCACATTCCTGTGACCTTCTGCACTAGCACAGGAGGTTTTCCCCTCCTTTCTCTCTGCATTTTGTAGCCTATCTCCTCCAGGTAACCCGAAGAAAAGCACAGTGTGTCTGAAGTCAGGACTGAGAAGTATCCTCTTAAAATACAGTGAAGCACAGAGGCTGCTGGAGGTGCAGGACACTGCCAGTGCTGAATGCTGACTTTAGCTTTATTTTCAAAAAGCTTTACATCATGCAGTAAAACTCAAGCTAAAACTTTTTGATCTTTTATACTATCTCATGTTATTTAGGTTTCCAAATGAACGTTTAAGCAACCCACAATTTTGCTTAGTGAATACAGCAAGCTTTGGGGATCACTTTCAAAAACACCTTATTTGCATCAGTTCAGCTGATCTCTTCCTTGTTGGTGAAGATGAAAGTGTGCTTCTATCTTATGTTTCCCTCTACTCAGACAATGAGGCACTCTTTCCTTTCAAAAAGGAAAAAGAACTAGATCAGCAAACTTGTTCTCCCCCTTTCCAGTTTTTCTTTGACTGCATAATTGAAATGCAAGAAAAAATGCACAGAAGCAAGAGGCACAGATGTTTACATCACAGGTACCTCAAATAACTTTAAAGTACCCTAACTGTGTATAGCCTTGAATATATTTCATGCCTCACTCACTGAGAATTAGCATTGAAAGTCATCACAGTGAACACAGGGAACTGGATGAATTTCAATCTACTGCAGAAACCAGCCACTTATGTTGTTTGATGTCATCTGCAGTCACATCACTGCAGACATCTTTTGCAAGACTAGTAAAAGAAACGTTGTCATTTTTGACATGGCTGCCTGTCCCTCTTCACTGCTCGAGTGACAGCATTCACAGTGCTCTTCCCATTGCTCAGTGTATATAACAAACCCAGGTGCAGAGATGAGTCTCCCAGGCTTTCCTTTGAAGAATGTCAGATCAGCTCTGCTTCTTTTAAAACCGCTCCCTTGGACCAGCTGACATTTCTGCAAGCCACACAACACTGAAGAGTCAAGATTTCAGGCAACTGATACCACTTTGGGGACACACAAGCTGTAATCTAAATGCAAGCCTCAAAGCCAAAATTAACAATACATGCAACTGAATGTCACTGGAATAGGAAAACACATTGCACCATTAAGACAATTAAAGAAAAAACAGGTATCAAATGGGTGAAATAATTTACAGTAAGCACTGCATTTATTGGCCTCTTCACTTGTCACAGAACATCAATATCGTGTTAATGAACTGCCTGTGCAAGCTCGACCAAAGAGCAAAACAGGGGGCTTGTGCTAATGTAAAGAGAGAGATCAGTCTACCTAATTTTAAGCACTTATTTCAGGCACCCATACAGGAGCCTTGTCAACTTGGGCTCTTTCTATGCTGAGTGAAGTGTGGGAGAAACACCTTTAGGGGATGCTTCTGGCCTCTTGAGCTGTGAATTGGCTTCTAGTGGTGCATCTCACTCTTCATTTCTCAAGAACAAAATGAAAAGCCTTAATTTAGGAACCTCTGACCTTCTCCTTCAAGTCCTCCTCATCCTCCCCTCAAAGGCCTAAAGCTCCATTATGCTTCAAAAACCTGAGAGCAGCACTTGAATGCTGGGATGCAGTTCCCTGCCTAGGAACAAAGTTGAGGTAACTTCTGTGGCGAGGGAGGTGCTCGGAGAGCTAAGGTTTTGTTCAGAAAAGAACAAAGAACTTGCCCCAATTATCCAAAGTCATATGTCTGCTAAATTGGGCTAGAAATGAGTTTGGAAATCTCAGCTCATGTGATGGATTGCTAGCAATGCTTCTTGCAGTGAAAAATAGAAATATTTAAGGCTTTCCCTGGAACTACATTTCTCACACTAGCCTTGTAGAGAAGCAAGAGCTGAAGAAAACCCATATGTGTCAGTATATTTCAGATTCTCATGGGTATCTGGGCAGAAAAAAAAAAGGTAGAAAAAAACTTTTGAAGAGATCAGTTCAAAAAGCACTTCTTTTTCTATGCATTCATGGCTATCTTTCCAGAAACCAGACTCTCAATGAAATTTAACAGATTTTTTGTCTTCAGGGTTACTGTTGATTTGCAATTTAGAGATTCTGACTAACCTAATGAAATCACTGCACACTGCATCAAGAAATGTCCTCATGTATACACAGCCATGTACAATCAAAACCAAGTTATCTCCCACACCAATGCTGTACAGATTAAACGTTGCATGTAAACACTTGCAAAAGTAAATTTACATTAAAGAATATAGACATATTCAGCACTTGAGCAAATAAACAAAAATGGAGAAAGGATTGGAGGAAATAAAGATAATAAATGAAATTTAATTCAGCCTTTTATTTTACCCTAAATGGAAATCACTGCAGCAGTACTGCACAACAGAATCGGTAGAATTATTTTTTTTTAAGTCAAAGTGCATCTAGCAGTTAAGAAAGGTTGAGAATACACTGATCTTGATTGTGAATAATTAGACTGGCTTTAACTGAGGCTTTAGTTGGCTGGATTTAGTTAAGGCTGCTTTATGCTGGGCAAAAAACAGCTTTCCCAAGCCTCTGGAGTGGGTGATATAAAGGCTCAATAGTACGGAGAAACTAATATAGTGTTATTGTTGTCTCTGAATTTGATGGATTTGGGATTCAGAAAACCTGACACGGGAAGAGGATCCCCATCTCACTTGAAGATCATCTGCATATCCTGTTGAGAACTCAAGGCAGACAAGGAATTGAAGCAGAACAAGGGGCACGGGATTTCATCAGTCTGTTGTTATTCACAGCTACATCTGCTGCTACAATTTTAAAAGGCAACTAATTTTTTAAACTCAGATAAAGCTTCTGCTTACTTTCCTCGATTGGAGATCCTTAGAGAGTTGTTTTTAAACTCAGTAAAGTCACAATATCCATACCCTGGGAAAAGGTGGGTTTGTTCTGCTGGAGAATCTGTAGAGAAAGGGCTCAGCAATGGTCTTGAAGGTTTAGTATCACTTGTCTGTGAGCATCCATGTGCTCATGTGATGTGCCAGGGGCGTGCAAGGATGAAATGCCCATGCACCCAGACACAGCCCAGTGAGAGGCTCCCAGCAGCAGCTCTGCCAGGGCCTGGTGACACACAGAGTATATGTATTTATTTTTTTGTGCGTATGTATGCAAGCTTCAGTGCCTGGGCTGAACTTCCCAGCTCCCATCTGCTGTGCACAGTGTGAAACGTCTCAGTGTGCAGGAGCCAGAACAGCCATGCATGCTGCAGAAATCCCACTCAGCTCGGTATATTTCCAGAGGCACAGCTTGTGCTGACCCCGGAACGGAGGCAATTTGCATTCACACACCAGAATCAGAGGTTTAGCTGCTGCCTTCCTCTCCATTTTCACCATTTGACCCATTGTTTTTCTCTAGCTCAGCTGACACAGACACTGCATTATGCTTCCCATGGCAGAGAGTGCATTAAGATTCAGGGGATTCTCTACATCCTGTGCATTTTTCATTACATCTATTGATATTATGTATCAAAAGACTAATGATTGGAGCCTTTAATATCAGGAAATGATGTCTCTAATGATAAATGTTTGACCTCAGGAGTCTGCAGCATAGCTTCCTTGTCTGAGTATACATTTCCTAAAAGCCTGGCTGAGCAGTGTGTTGGCCAGTGAAGCAGCTGCTTGAGCCTACCCCTTTGTCTCTTTGTGGTACTCAATGTTCATCACAGAAGGGCACTGACTGCTTAGAAAACAAACCAGGACAGTACAGGTGTCTGAGTCAAGGCATGTGTCTGGTGATGGAAGCAGCTTCATTCAGTAACTAAACAGTCTGCAAAAAAGAATTTTTATCTAAATTTCCTCTGCTCTGCTAGATGCTCTGAATTTTGTATCACACAAGAATAACTTAAATCCACTCTGCCAGTAGACAAAAAGGATAAGGCTGATAAAAGCAGATGATTTATCTAAAAGTGCACTGCATTAGTTCATGCTACATGTGTACAAGACATAGTACGGTTGGGGCCTCAAGTTTTTTAACACAGAAACTTAAAACATCAGGGCTGTCTGCCTTTTCGTACTTTAAGACAAAATATGCTCAGCTCACTCTGACCTGCCTTATTATTTTGCTGGTAAGTTGATTTCCTGAGTTTCTCCGCATGTTGCGGAAAGGATTTTTTAAGAAGAGTACCAACGTGAATCATTCAGCACTTAATCCCTTCTTCAAGGGAGTCATAAGAAAACATATTTATGTAAATGTATGTTTCAAAGGCCAATGAAATATTAGGCATACTAAAGAACCTTTATTTTTAACAGGGTTTCAGCCACACGTCTTGCCTTCACTGGCAAATGTCTTGCTGCGTAAACTTTCATTACCAAACTCATTTCTATAATCCACTTATTGGTCTGGAATTTTTTTCTCTGTAGGCTTATTTACTGTATACAAACACAATGATGTAAGGCTTGCTGTAGGGAAGTGAACTAACATCATTATTTTGCAATTTACACATTTTATTATGGATTTTTAAAAAAAACCACTACTTTAAAAAAAACCAGTTCTGAATCCTTTCATTATTAAAGGGCTCCTCATGTGAATATGTGCTCCAAGATATAACGTACTGATTCTCCAAAATCATAAACATGTCATAAACATGCTCAATTTTATACACTTTGAGTGACTCCATTCAATTCACAAAGTAATAGGGCTCACAAGTTGCAATTCAGCAGAGTACCCAGACATATGCCTAAAGCCACCTTTGTTCAGTAAAACCCTTCTGCAGGGGGATTTTCAGCCATATACTCAAGGATATATTTAATTTTAAGCACATGATTAAGTGCTTTATTGAGCTAGGGCCACCATTTCTTGAATGAAGCATATCAATAAGCCTATGTAGTATGGTATGTTAGTTCATAGGAAAGGCATCAAACATATATTCCCAAATACATACAATACAAAAACTGAATCAGTAGAGTAAACCACTATTTTGCAAGATACTCAGAATCAGTACTGATTAAAAACTGTGTGCTAGATGGCAGACGCCCCTTCCTCAGTCAAGATCTCACAGGCGTGAACTACACCCTCAATGGGGAGACAGTTGAGAAACAGGTCTCTGATTATATACTGATAATTCAGGTATAATCCATTCTGGCAGAATTTATTTCATTTATTATTTAAAGGTACGGTATATTCTCCAAGATTCATAGAATCTTAGAATCTGTAAGGCTGGAAAATCCCTCCAGGATCACTGAGACCAGCTGTTAACCCAGCACCACCATGCTCCCCGCTAAACTGTATCCCAAGCACCACATCCACACACCCTTTGAACACTTCCAGATACAATGAACCCACCACTTGCCTGGGCAGCCTATTTCTGTGCCTGATGACATTTTCCCTTTTTTAATCTATTTGAAACCTACGCTCGTGCAACTTGAGAACATTTCCTCTTGTCCTGTCCCTTGTTACAACCTCCTTTCAGGTATTAGTAAAGAATGACAGATTCCATGGCCCTAACTTTTCCCCTGTTCTAATAAATAAGACATTTGACAACAGAATTGAGACAACCTGATGTGGTCACTGAGTGTGGGATGGATACTGGTGAAAGCCAGGGAAGATGCAGTTTGGATTTTCTCAAGTTGCTCAAAGGAAAACATAAGAGAAAGAATTAATAATAAGGATTAAGCAGCTGCAGGGTGCATGAGAGACGTGACAAGAGGTGTTACTTTCCTTGCACCAATGAAATCAAGTCCATCCTCGGTTCTATGATCTAGTCTATAAAAGTGAGCTTGTTTCTTTAACAAAGGCTTTTGCTTCTCTTCTGCCTCAGAAGGAAGTTGTGTTGCTACATTCTTTTCACGGCTTCCTAGCCCGGTAGCAACAACTGAGAAAATTTTGTTTTCTCTTTAAATCTAAATCAATAGTAAAATTCAATAGCAATTGCATCCTCCCATGCCTTCCAGAAGCAGACAACTTTAGACTATTGCATACACAATTGCATGGAGTAGTTATAGTCTTGTTTTCAATCCCTGTTCTTTCTGACTGCAGTCTAGAAGCCCCAGTGTCTGCCTCAGGAAAGGTAGTCCCATTCCCTGTGTAGTCACATGGATAAAAAACAACATAAAGATAAAGAGCAGAAGGGATTCTACATACGGTGTCGAAGGATATCAATTCCTCCTGCAGAAAACTCCAGATTGTCTAAGACAAACTAAACATGAAAGAAAAATAAACTTGAAGGAATAGTATTAGAAAAATAGCTTTAGAAGAACAGTAGTATTAGAAAAGACCTCTGCACCAGTCTCAAAATTATGTATCTTGCAACCTTAGTTTGAAGACTTAGTAATTTCAGGTGAGCTGCATATCTTACATAGTGACTTTACCACAAGAGATTTATAGGCCACCCCAAACCCTTGTTAAGAAACCTTTTTGCTACAGAGTTATGCATTCTTTATCAATATTGCAGGCAGTTCTGAGAGTTTCATCTGGTAAGATATAGACAGAGATAAGGGAATTATGAAGAAAAAAAAGAAAGGCACAAAATTAAATGGTCAAAAGACTAATAAGTGGAGAATGTTGAATATAGGCAATTCTATTATTCAAATGACAAGAAGGTGAAGAATATAAAAAACAAGCACTAGACAGACTCCTAATGACTTACAAACTAGCAACAAAATTAAAAATAAGATAAAATGGGAGAAAGACTTTTTGTAGTTTAGGGAGAAAAAATCCGTTACTGCTAAGACCTATTAATATCTTTTCCTAGAGAAAAGTGGCAGAAACTCTAGCACCAATTTAATCCTACCCAGAGAAAAGCACAGAACACTCTGCAGAAGAGCAGCACTCCCCACGGTGGTGTGCTGGATGATGAAAGAGGTTCACCTGACACCCAGTGCTACAGCTTTAATGAATCTTCATTTTCTGAGCCTTCCCCCTTAAAAATGACAATATGCAAGTTATATAAAACATTACAGGCTCTCTTGACTGCTCTAAACTATACTGATGTTCAGGCAGATGTTTTCCACCTGATCCAGATTTTTTTTCTATATTTTTTCTCCTTCTGCAGCCCTGTTTTTCCTAGCAGGGTGGTGAATGGGAGCCAGGAGTACACTTGTGAGAGAGCAGCTGTTTTGAACTGGAGCAGGCACACCTCTGCCAGGGTAATACAAAGAGCAGCTAGAGAGCCACTGACAGTTCAAAGTGTCTTGCTTTCATTATGCTGCACCTGCCATCAACCTCCGTACATCTGTTAAATTCCCTTCAGAGGAATGTTGTTTTCATGAGAAAAAATGAATAGCTCCCTTTTACTAGATGAAAACCTGTAGATGTATGAAGTTAAGACAATTATTAATATTAAACTAACATCTACCATTTAATAGCAGCTTCTCTTGAGACTAAAGCAGTGACACAAACTACTATTGTTGCAGAAAGAGAGACTTGCAGCTTACAATAAAAGCAATGCTCTGCTTGCATGTGCAAAGCCACATGTGACAAACTGTGGCAGCTTTCATAGGTTTAACGAGTCTCTTTGGAGTTCCTCTCTCTGGTTAGTCACAGGCAAAGCAAGGGAAAAGCTGCATGCAAATACATACCCCATGTGCGTAGCTGCACACCAGACAGCAGGAAGCATAATGAGCAAAGAGATGGGTTTTCCTGTGATCTCTTTTCATTGCTTCATACATGACTGGAAAACAAACAAACAAAAAAAACCCCAAAAACCAAAAAAACAAACAAACAAAAAAACACCCCCAAAACAAAACAAAACAAAAAACAATTGGCCCAGAAATAAAAAATAGTCTGAGCCTTTTTGGTAATACCCAAACTCCAGAGTGCAGGGTGTGATATACAATGGCATGCATCGATCATTGCTTTTTATCACTGGTCACTACTAAGTTAAGAACAAGGGTTCTCAATTTGGTCTTGCTATACAGGAAATTAAATAAGAATTTAGTATACACCTAAAACTTCCTGCTGCATATTTTCTTCTCTAAAGTCATGCCCTGACAAGACTGCATTGACAGCAAGAGGACATGACAGGGCTGTAAAGAAAGTGGCTTAGCTGTTCCCTATGGTGTTCATCCTTGCAGCATTCACTAGAATTGTTGTGTCTGAAGTTCACTGGGATATAAGCTGGCTATTTTGCTTCTAAAGCTATACCAAAGGGTAGGGAGGCATGGCATTGTGTTGGGGTATAATGAGGGATTTCATTACCCAGGAGAAATATTAGTCACAGAATCATAAAATCTTAGAATGGTTTGGGTTGGAAGGGATCTTACAGATAATCTTATTCTACCTCCTGCCATGGTCAAGGAGGTCCTTGGTCCTTCCACTAGACCAAGCTGCTCAAAGCCCCATCCATCCTGGCCTTGAACTCCCTCAGGGATGAGGCATCCATAACTTCCCGGGGCAAACTGTGCCTTACCACACAGTAAAGAATTTCCTCCTAACATCTAATCTCAGTCTCTCCTCTTTTAGTTTCAAACCAGGCCACTTTTTCGTATCACTGTCTCTTGGAGCAAAATGTCCCTCTTCTTCTTTCTTATAAACCCCCTTTAGATACTGGAAGGTCACAATGCTGTCACCCCAGAACCTTCTCTTCTCCAGGATCCACAACCCTAACTCCCTCAACCTGTCTTCATAGGAAAGGTGCAAACAGTTCTCTGATCTTCTTCATGACCCTCACAATACACTAATATCATACGTTCGCTTCTGTGACTTTCTGAAGACTATCTTAATTGCCAGCTAAAGCATGTCAGGTAACAGTCAGCAAAGATTTCGTCAAGGTTTTTTGGTTTTTGTATTATCAAGGTAGAGATTCTGAGTTCATGTTTGGAAGAGGTAATTAGTGTCTTATGCTTTCTCTATGCAGTTAGGCACTGTGTGAGAAGCAACATGAACTGCACTGAACTTTTAATCCCAGGAGTATCAGTCAGTTTTACAGGTGACTTATCAATGAAAACATTACAGTTTCTCCTATAATCGACCCAAAGTGGTGATCAAAAACACAAACTTAAAATCTAAAAAATCTTTCATGATGCAATGATCTCCCTCAAGAAGTGGCTTGCCCATCAATTATCACATTATGGGTGCTACTTATCCAAATAACTGTTGTTATTGGTCATCAGCAGCTTTCTTTGGTTCAGGAGTTATTTCTCAAGATGAAGTTGCCTCAAATTGTTTATTTACTACACTTCTTGTTCAGTTTCAGTTTATCCAGTCTTTGTCCTTTATCAGTGCTATTTTTGGCCTTATTATCTCCTCTTTCCTTTCAAAGATCTTTGAATAATTGCTTTCTCCAATGCTGTCCTCTTTTCCAAGCCACAGGGAAGAGATATCATTCTTGTTCTCAACTGTGTCAATAAAGTGTGCTGGACTGTACTTACTAAAATAGGTTCAATATAATGTAGCACAGAATACAACAAATAGCACCAGAATACTGAGTTCTCATTGAAAGCTTTTCTCCTGTGTGGTAAGGTGAAGTCTTAACTTGTCTGTGAGATCTGTAATTACATATTCATAGCAGCCTGCTCATAGGAAATCTATAAAGGATCTATCACCTCCAATGTTTCAAATTAAGACAGGTTTAACAGCATAGATTCCTGCATCCGTGAACTGAACAGTTTGGGACCTGCTCAGTTCTTCATCTTCTCTGTGGAGATGGTTAAAATCCACTATTAAAACTAGAACATGAGCAGCTCCAGGCCAGCACTAGAAATCTCCCAGAAGGCAAGAGATCTCCCACAGCACCACAATGCAATCTTGATAGAAAATCTGAATGTTTCTTAGATTTTTCAAGGAAGCGTCTAATTTGCTTTTTTTCTTTTTTTTTC
>PYHW01010255.1:1562233-1575572 GCA_013186435.1 Turdus rufiventris | reverse complement strand
ACATCATTTTCAGGTAATTAGTACATTCCTTAAAGATATTGTAAGTGAATACTACTGAGAAAGTATCTTTGCTGTTGCCTTCATAAGGGAATAACCTTTTGATAACAGTCCAACAAGTGCGTCTTTCTATGCACTGGCCATCCTACCACCTCAAAACGTGTTAATTATTGACAAATCTCCACTGAAAAAGACAGGAGAAAAAGGTTCTCAATTATTATTAAGCTCCCTCATGACTAATAAAAATAATTGTCCATCAGTTAGAAGAGACTGACCAAATTATTTTTCTTACCCATCATCCATAAAAAAGGAAGCAGAAAAATGTCAACTTGTATAGAAATAGTGTGGGGAAGGACTACTCATTAAACCCCAGACACAGGAGAATTTTGAGTAGAGCTTAAAGAGACACCAGAACTTTCCTTACAGAAAACCACCTGGAAATCACAGAACTGCTTGCTTAACTTTGTGGTTGATTCTTCAGGTGCTTTATTTGCAGGTTATTCATGAATCATCAGCTACTTTTCAATATCCAAGATGCATAATCAGTAAGTTCTTTCCCCAGTTTCCTCCATTTTTATGTTTTTTTGGTTGGTTGGTTAGTTGGTTTTGGTGGGTTTTAGGGGTTTTTTGGGGGCTTTTTTTGGAGGTACCTATAGTGTACCACCTTCCTTGAATCTTATTATAAGACACCTCTACTTATTCAGTGTAAGGCATTGCTCACAGACATAAGTAAATCATAATCATAACTAAATCCAACTTCAGTGGACTTCGGACTTCAAATGTCCTGGATTACCCCTAAGCAATTATTGCCAACCACTGCTTCAAGATTCATAGTGATGTGGTGGGGATAGCTTTCAAAAGAACTGCAGGAATTCACTTAGAGTGGCACTGCAATTAGTGCCTGGAAATCCCAGTCATTCTAAATGTAACCTCAAAGAGAACAGATAAGCTCAAGAGCTGACTAAATACCAGCATCTTTTTTCATATGTTATTGTACCAGAAATGCTACCACGTTTAGTGGTACCTCTTATTGACCTGCTTTCCTTGGTAGCAAAGGGTAACTATAACTGTCTTTTCACTCCAGGATGAAAAAATCATACTGTTATGAGATTCTGTAAAAACATGCAAGAACCTATGGTGAAAAAAGTTTATTAGGGGTGTCATCACAGCACAGGAACGTTTAAATAAACAGTGCTGCAAGGTAATCTAGTAGAATCTAGCATCACTAAGACGCTTGGAAATAAAGCATTCATGGATTATTCACCACTGCAATCAAATAAACACCTACTCATTATATCAAATTATTAAATGATAAATTCTTGTGTGGGTAAATTGAAGACAAAATAAAGATGACTGTTTTGTTTCACGTTTAGCTCCTTATTTCTAGCACTCTAATTAAGACTTATTCTGGTCTTGCCTACTTGGACAAAGAGCTGCAACTTTTTAAAACAGAGATCAAAGCTTGATGGTAGAATTACTAAGTAAACTGCAGATGTCACATTTAAAAAGGTGAGCCAAAGGACATGTGTCTGAGGTGGCAAGCTTTCTGCTCTGAGTAGCATGGCTGCAGGGAAAAATGTAGAACGGGTTACAATAGCAGCCTTGCTTCATATCAAAAGTGGGACCAGTGAAATTTCGGGTTAGTGGCAGTTCACTCCTATCTTCATGAGGCAATACTTTGGCTAGACTGCAGTGCACTCTGTGATCTAACAATGAATACTTAAACAGAAAATATGCCCCTGTAATAAGCCCCCACAGTAAAAAAATTAATATTAATGCAGTGAAAAAATTGTTCTTCCTTTTGAACCCAGTGAGGACTGCAAAGACAGTGATTATTAAAGAATTCAGCTGGTTTCAAAATTGACCTTAACCTGGAAAAAGCTAAGCAGAAGCAGAGGGAAAACTGATTAAAAATTCAATGCAGCATTTCATGGCCTTGGTAACCTGGGACTGGGGTACTCAAGAGCTACTGACAGCTTGCATTTCAAAGCTGATTTGTAAAGTTGCCAACAGGTCAGTAATCAGTAACTTTACAGAGCATGCAGCTGACACAGAAAGCCAAAAAGGAACAACAAAAGACATAATTGGATCTTAGGACCCAAAAGATGCCATGAATGCATTCATTTTTGGCACTACGTATGCTGCATGTTGCTACAAGATATGGTTATAATGAAGGTGATTTGCATATTTTTCATGAAGTTTGGATGCACTGAATTATAAAAATAACCCCCTAACATGAAACTATTTCACTGGTGCTTGGAAATCTTATTTGAAACATTGACAGAACCACAGAAGTATTTAGTGATGAAAACAAAAAGGGAAAAAAAGTCTGTTAGGTCATCACAGGCATCTGCCTTCAAATGCTGAATTATTTTCTTCAGCTTTTTAAGAAGTTATTCATATATATCAAAGGACAGAAACAATAAAGGAAACCACCAAAGTAACTAGACTAAAAATTTCACAGTACTTACATCTTTGGACTCCAGTGGAAAAGTTCTTACCCAGTTGCTGCCGATTTTGGAGAGTAACAGGGTCTTAAAATGCCTATGCATATTGTTTAAGGGCCTACTGGTTAAAATTCCTTCCCTTTAATGCCCCCTTGTCCTTCTTCTCCCTGGTTGTTATCAGCCCTGAGGACTGGATATCATATTCCATGTCCAGAGGTTTCCCGGTCAATGACCACATATAAAGCTGTGTGCCCTGCCATGAGGTTCTGGGTCTGTCCTCTCATGCCTTTATCCAGTGTTTTTGTTCATCATGGGAACTGCAAGCTCTACCCTCTCCTTGTTTTGGCTGGTACCACCCCAGATTTCCGGACACAAAGCTCCTGGAAACATTGGCACACAGCCACAGCTGTCAGAGACACAGACTGGACAGCACAGGCGTCACACAGGGGCTGTTGGAGCGGGCAGGGCCAGCACTGGCAAATGCCACCCTGTTCCCTGTCCCTGTCACAGCAGCCTGTGCACAAACAGCACCAGGGCTCACACAAGGCTTGAGGCTTCTCAGCTCCTTCCTCACCGGGCTGGTGCCTGGGGCCTTCTGTTTCCTGCTGATGTGTAGGGACTGAACCTGTGAGTCAGTCTGCCCCATAGTCTGTCTGTGCTGGGGTCTGTCTGTCTGCCCCGTGGTGTACCTGTCTGCCCCATAGTCTGTCTGTCTGCCCCATGGTCTGTCTGTCTGTCCCAGCTGGGGTCTGCACAGTTGGAGGGGAATTGCACTGACTGTGTGCAGCCTGGGTTGCCAAGGTCATGCCCAGCCTTGTGGTCCCATCAGCAGAAAGTGGATGACTCTTAACCAACCCAAGGGTAAAAGCCATGCCTTGAGAAGGAAAAACATGGAGGAGCATTTGCAGCACATCAGATACAAGTGAGTGACACTAAAAAAAGCTGTATTTCTATGATGTTTATAACAGACCTTGGTCTTAGAAGTTTCCTGTTGTCATGGCTGTAGCACTCTTGGAAAATCTTTCCATTCTTCTCCATGGAAATTCTTGTTACTCCCACGCTTGGTCTTTCGGACAATCAGTTTGTGACCATCTACTTCTCTGTCTATACATATAATCGTGATATACTTCTGCTAGAATGTTATAGTTGTATATTTGCTGTATTCACTTCCAAAAAAAAATGTATAAAAATAACAAAAAATATTCTTCAGTTAATTGATCATTATTTTACTCTTTTCAATACACTAAATAGGCCAGTTTGAGGACTAAGTAATTTATTTTTAGGGATTTTTAAAAGTTCTTATTTCTTACAAGTTCCCTGTAGGAATTAAACTGTGAATATCAAAATTTGAATATGCAATCGATTCAAGGACTTGTGGATCCTCATTTATTAGAATTGCATACTTCTTTACTTTTGCTTCAGACCAAGTAGTGATCAGCCTTAGGTTTTTGCTCTTGAAGAAGTTTTCTCTTGTGGTTCCAGGAAACAAAAAATCTTAAGTCAGACTTTTGATATTGGATAAAAATTGCTTCTGCCTTTTGAATTAAAAGATGTAAATGGCAACATGCAACAACATAAATGAAGCAACGAGTTTTCTGAATGTGCAACTTGAATGCAGCTTCTGCTTGTTTGCTCTGCCAGGGATGTTGCAGCACAGATGCAAGGCTTGTGAAAGGTGCTAGATGTCCAAGATCACACACAGTGAGATGAACACAGGATTCCTCTACATTTTTCTTTAAAATTGTTAGTACAGCAGAAGGAATGGGAAGGAAATGGCAATCCAAGGAATGGCAAGGCGTGGCAAGGCATTAGGGGGAGTCTACATAGTCTTCCATGGTTGTTGCAAACTGAGTGGTGTCAGGGCTTGATGTGATTCTAGCAACATGAAGTGTCACAAAATGAATATAAGGAATACAGCTCTGTCATTACAATGCCAGACTCACTCTTCTGTCCCCACCAACTTATTCTGAATGCAAATTTATTCATACCGAGCTCTTGTGAAGCAAGAATGTGATTTATTTTTGAATATGCAAGTGCCAAACTTTAGAGATGGAAGAGATATTTCACAAAATATGGTCAGAGGATATAGCTATAATTAGTGAGAGAAAATAAGAAACCAAAATAAAATTTTTATTGGTGAAATCTTCCTATCTATCAGTAGGAACTTGTAATTCCATAAGACACTTCTATAGGACAAGGCATTGAAAATATTGCTATTTCTGGCACAGTTGGCTAATGAAACTGGTGCATACACTGAGCTAAAGGCACTTAAATCTTTTCAAGCCTGGTTTTAATTGAACAGGACATAAAACCAGTTTGGATCTAGGGCAAATAATTTCTCACTCTAGACATATCCTTCCAGGTCAGAGGGCAATTTGTTGACAGGAAAGAAATAGAAGGTCTGGTAGCAACTTGCTGCCTACACTGCTGCCAGGTGTGACACTTAATTTGCAGTGACTTTTTTGCCCTTCCTACCAGCATTTGGAAGGAAAGCATGCTGTGATGTGCAGGCATGCATGGCTAACTCAGCCACCTAGGGGATGTGCGTATCTTGTCAGGTGCACAGGGAAAGAGGCAGAGCTCCACAGGGCCGCTCTTCCTTGCCCTGCTACACTTGTTCTCATAATTTATGAAGCTGATGGCCTGTCTCCCCTATTTTAAAAACTGTTAGTAATGCATTCATCCACTAATGTGCTCACACACAAACATGATTTTGTGAACACATGGGAAAAAGTCAAAGCTTACAAACCCTCCTTTGTTTCAAAAACTAATTGAGGTTGCTATGAGACAATAGTGTTGATATCTATTGCATCATTTCCAAACCCAGACACAAAGAAATTAATAGCTGTGGGTACTACACATCTCATACTTACACATAATAAAATCTGAACATACAATTCGTATCAAACAGAAAAAAATACACTGCAATTCCTCCCCTACTTTGACCCTAAAATAATATTATCCACCTGATTTTTCAGGAGTACTTAGTTCTTTCATCTCTGTAATATTTCAAAATGAAATCATAACTGGTGCTTCAAAAAAAAAAAACCCTAGCTTTGTTTTCTACCAGAAGTCTAAATTAGTGCCCTTCTTAGAAAGAGAATGTAAGAATCATTTTTGTGCATATTAACGTCATTGTATTGGTCAACCACTTCTTGTGGTTGTATGTAACATGTCATATGTAATTTTACTGTTATTTGATATTATGGTTGCTCATTAAGGTATATGATACCAAAGAAATATCAGTTATCAGACTTTAGCAAAATAACACATAGCAAATTGCCCATGAAATATGTCTTAGTTAAATGCATCTCTTTAAAAAAGGTATGTGGGAGGGATTGATTTTGCCTAATTTTAAGCCATCTGAAATTTGGGTGCTTAGCCTAAGCTAGTCACTTACAGTCCTCTAGAGCAAAGGAGAGAGGCTGCAGTAGAGAGCAATTCATCCAGTCTATCTCAGACACCTATCTAAAAATGGGATGAATTGCCATTTGTAGGAACTTATCTTTCTCCATTTACTATAAGGGGAACTGGTACAAATAGCTTAGATGAAATCCTTAACTTTAAATGACTAAATGTAGTGAAGATGAATTCTGCTCTAAATCAATATAATACAAATAATACATAAAAGCCACAATGCACAGGTCAAAGTTAAGGCTATTCTGATGAAATATGTATTTTCTTGTTCTAGGCAAGAAAAATGTAGAAGTTTTGCATGCCAGAAAACTTCAAGATTTGCAAGGACCCTAAACTAATAATTTCTTTTCTTTCTATTCTGCTATTTCTAAGTGAGAATATATGCTGTTTTTCAGTGAAGTCTTTTAACGTAATTTTTTAAAGGGTTTTTATCTATATTGGTGCAGTTATGATTCCTAAACCAAGAATAACAGCACCTTTTGGATTACCTGTCACATATGCTAAATCCAGTTACATTTTTGAAGGCATGATAGTGATGGTGCTATCCATATTCCCTTCCAAAGCAGTCATAAAAAAAAAAAAAAAAAAAAAAAAAAAAAAAAAAAGTGTTATTCTTCTATTGTAAGTACACTAGAATGACTCTTTCCCCTCAGCTTCAATTTTTTTTGATTGTGCAAAAGAGGACATTTGCAGCATTTGCTTGATGCTCTCTGGCTCATGTATTGAGATTCCTTCCCTGTTCTGACAGTCTCCTTCATGGGACTACCCACAGGATTGTGTTTCTGGGCTCCCATAACCCTGCTGGTCACCTCCTCTTCCACACCTTTATGGTGAACAATGAAGAAAGGACACAACTTTTCAAGTACCAAGGAAGAAATGGAGCAGTAACTGGAGGACCATAAGCTGCTTAATTCTGCTTGAAGTGGATATCAGAGTCAAACTGCTCAGAGAAGGAGATTCTACAGGACCATGAAGAAGTGCCAGTTATTTTACTGCTTCCCAAAAGTTTAAATTACAGCATCTGTAAGTAAGATCCAATGGATTGGATCAAATTCCTTTTAATTTTTAAAATTTTAGAGAATTCATTTGTATTGTGTCCTGACTTTACATGAGATAATTTATCTTCAGTTTCTGGTACAGTGCTCTGGATTCAGTATGAGAATGATGTTGATAACACCCTGATGTTTTGGTTGCTCCTAAGAAGGGTTTTTCTTAAATCAAGGATGCTTTTGTGCCTCATGCTCAGAAAGTGATCAGGAACACAAAAAACCTGGGAGGGAGCATAGCTTGGACAGGTGAACTGAGCTGGGCAAAGGGGTACTCCATGACCTAGAAGAGCATGCTCAGTATACAAACTGGAGGAATTACCTGAAATGGGGGGCTGATTGGGTTTCAGAGACAAGGGTCTGGCATCAGACAGCAGATGGTGAGCCGTTGTTTTGTGCTTCACTGTTTTTCCTTGGATTTTCTATTATTAATATTATTATTATTATTATTATTGTTGTTGTTGTTGTTGTTGTTGTTGTTGTTGCTGCTGCTGCTGCTGTTGTTATTATTATTATTTACTAATATTATTATTGCATTTTACTTTGTTTCAGTTATTAAACTGTTCTTATCTCAACCTGGAAGTTTTACCTCGGATTCTCTTCCCCATTCCACTGTGGCGGGGTGTGGGGTAGGGGTGAATGAGTGTCTGTCTGGTGCTTAGTTCCCAGCTGGGCTTGAACACATTGCCATATTAGCTGTTCAGAGGTAAAACAACAAGCCTGAAATCTTAGTATCTTTAATTTCTTATTTTTTAAAATTGAATAATTGGATGGGCCAGAGTTTTTAATCATTATCCCCAGTTTTAGTGTCTTTTATGCAGTATTTCACTCCACGTAAGTATTACCAACCTTAAAAGTTTCACTCTGCTCACTGTAAATGTAACTTTGGGATAGAAGCTGTTGTTTGTTCAGCAAATAGATCCGTGTGTGTGTTTTAAGTAGACTAAATATACATAGACTGTAGGTAAATATAAATAGACAGTATACATAATAAACTGAAATGGCCTTGACTACATCCTCTTCTGAAGGAGATTTATTGTTAATTGAAATTCTGACCATCAAGAAAGTTCACAAAAGCTGCTTGAAGTGGAACTTCTTCAAGAAAGATTCAGAGAAGACTCACAGCAGCAAGAGTAATACTGCTCAGTATGGAAAATTGAAGGGCAATGATGCTAAAAAGGCAAATATAAACCAGTGAACATAAATGTTTTTCTGAAGCTTTGCTTTTTTTCCCAGGTAAATTTTCCAAAAGCAATTGATAGAAAGCCTGGTTAAGGCATACTGAAATCACATTCACTGATGTCAGAAAATATGTCTTGGATTACCTACTCCTGTTCTATCATTGCGGATGTTCAGAGAGGGTTCCAGACCTTTGTGTATGAATTACTTTTGCCTGATTCAAAGGCAGGGGAGCAGGCATGGAACTGGGAGGCACTTTGCAGATTGGGCAACACCTCTTGCATAACTTCATGCCTTCACAGAGAGACTCTTTGGCTCACACATTGAGCAGGGCAAGCATCACTACATTGTCCCAGTGATCTTAGAGTAAAAGAATTTTAGATTTACATTCTTACCAGTAATATCATCAAATGTTTATGGAAATATTTAACAAATAATTAATAACATTTATATGAGCTAATGAAGATAAAAGGAATGAGAATCTCTGTGAATTTTTAATCTGAAATCTAAGGAAAATTTCATCAATTAAATGACATTGAATATTTAAAGTTACTTTCTTTCTGTTAGACTTTTTTTTTTTTTGCATTTTTAAAATGTCATTTTTGTACTATATAACTTTCCTTCTCCAAATTATCAGCAAATATTATAATAAAAAAATCTTGAATTGATTTGGCAAAGCTGCTTCCTGCTGGAAACACCACAGATTAATTTGTCCCACTATCCAATTCATCATATTGATTGAAAAATCTTGTTTAGGTCATCACTGGAAATATTTCTACTGTTCACATTTATAGCACATTAAATCTCCATATCTCAGAGTCTTCGGAAACATTAATGGATGCTCACAGCTTAGGTATGAAATAGGAGGTAATATTCCCCATTTAAAAACAACAAAAAGGTAAACTTTGTGACATAAGTGTGAGCTTTGGTTTCATATCTGGTGCTCCACTAAATACAGGAGATAACTAGATGAAATTCTCTGACCTGTTTTATACAGAAAGATCAGGCAAGATGATCTAATGGTCCCTGATGGCTTAAAAATCTATGGAACTGCCAGATTACTGCTGCAGGGCCACAGAGTGACTGATGACTGAGAGCTACTGAATTGGACCTATCAATAGGAAACAATTAAACAATTACTATGTTCCTCTCTATCAGAATAATTATCAAAAAATGCAGCAGGAAATGGTTTACCAGGAAAGAGCTCTTGGCTAGTTATATTACTTTTTGACTATGATATATTGTTTCCAGGGAAATTTTGGTTAATTGTTAATATTAAAATTTTGCTAAATCCATTTCCTGATGGATTAAATTTTCAGATCCATCACCAAAGATTTTTCAAATTTAGTCAAAGAACGCATGCTCATGATAATAAATAATGAAGGAAATACCTGGATGCATAATCCCACAGCTCTATTTGCAAATGTAAGTGAAAAGAAATATCTATACGCCTCTCTGAGAGTAAAGTATCTTACATAATATAATGGGAAAGCATGGTTCCTAATGACCTGTCAGACTTCTAACAAGGTGACCGTGATGAAGGAAAGTTCTGTATAGTAAAAGAATGAAATAGTTAGGAAAATCTAACATTTAGATTTTCATTTTACTTTTGATTTCTCTGTATAAGGACACGGCATTGATTGTTAAATGAACAGGATATTTTACAATAAAGTCCTAACACAACTCAACTAATTTGATGAACTATACTGAGTCAAAGTGTTTAACTGTACGGTCATCTTGAAATTATTCTTCCTGTATTGCATTCCAGCCTGCTAAGAACTCACCATCAAATTGACTTTATTATATATATACATATATATATATTTAATGTAGTTTGTGTTAGACAAATCTTTACAAATATTTTCCCCTGGTGTCAAAACTTTCATCAAAGACTATAACAATAGAGGATATAATTACCTAATGTTCTGATGTACACATTGCATCAATTCTACTTTCAGATGGAGTTTTGCATGTGCCAGTATAACTTTTTGTTTTCCCTGTGACATATAGCTACATGTCTGTGATCCTCTGTTTTGTTGTTATCCACTATTTAGGTGTAGTACTTTGGTATACACTTGCCAAAAACTTTGGGTGACAAAAATATCACCTCGCCATTGGAGAACCAGTTTCTTGAAAAACAAAAACCTCAAACTACCTTGTAAACAGCCCACTCAAGCCCAGTAGTGTTTGAACCTATTCCTCTCTGAGACTGACATGGTACAATCCTTTGCAGAGGGCACAGATGTCATCTTGGTGTTGAAGAAGAGCTGCTGCAAAGAGACTGTAGCCTCTCTTTGTTTTTAAGTGATGGATTGATATTCTAAACTGTCAAAACCCACTGTACCTGAGATTCCTAGTCTGCACTGAGAGGACATGGTCTGCTGTCCTCCGTCCCCACACATTAAACGTGGATTAGCATTACAAATAAATATAGGTTCTGAAGTCATAGAAGGAAAAGTATTTTTTTAGGTCCAGGGATTAGTTTTAGATCATGATTAATTTTCTACAGTGTGCAGTGAGACATACCATAATGGATTTGACATAAATTCTAGTTTTTTACAAACAGTTTTCACAGAAATGGCAGAACTGTTCCAAACCACAGACCAACTTGCCATGGAGAGATTAAAGCCAGTGAAGCGAACAAGGTTCTCTTATTTAGGACTGAGGCTCAGTAAATTATGCTAACATTTTGTAAGGCTTTCATCGAAGCACAGTCTGACCAGTGCCAGAAGAAAAGCCCTATGCTCAAGTCTGCCCTGATCTCACACCTCTGCAGTTGCTGTGCAGGACCTCTGTAAGCAGCACCACCAGCCCTCCTATTGTTCAAATCACAGGAAAGACAAGTTAGAGGGAGTTTCATTGATATATTAGTAAATTTTAGCATATGACAATTATTATTAATTTTTCATTTAAAAATCTGTGAAACTTGATCTATAAGTGAAATGCTTTCCATCTCCCATTGCCAAGACTGTGACCAGGCCCAATCTGATCTCAGAAGATTGGTTGCCAGATCTGTTTAAGGTTTGTGGATGAAACTGAGGGTAAACCAGTGAAGATGGATGCCACTCCTTGTTATTTGCAATCAAGCAGAAGACAGGATGCCATCAGGGAAGCTAATGGTCTGTTAGCTACTCCATGAGGGCCAAGCAGGGGACAGGGGAATATGGACATGCCAGATACAGTGGGAGCAGTGGGGAGGGAAAATGCATTCAGAAATAGAACAGCAAATTGAGTGAGACTAATGTAGGGACCAGGAGGGAAGCAGAGGAGTGGCACACAAGCATGAAGATGAGGACGTGGAGTCAGAGTGCAGGCAAATGTGCTGCAACAGAACAGAGGAAAATGCCGAGTAGCAATTTGTGAGAAGTATGGAGGTCAAGCAAATGCTGCTTCATCAGGCCTATGTGAAACCATACAAAGAAAATTCAGGTAGCAGCTCCTGCAGCAGGGACAGAGAAATCTCAGTCATGTAGAGGCTCCTAGAGGTTCCCAGTAGATGGAGTCTCTCAGATAAGTGAGTTAGAGGTTGCATGGAAAAGTTTTGAAGAATAAGCTTTTTAAGAATAAGCTTTTTAAACCTGAAAAAATGTTAACAATTTTATATTGTCATTAAAATGATTGACTATTTGGTAGTTGATGTTTTAGAGATAAGCCATTGTTCTGAGAACTGGAATTGCCAGACTGTTTCACAGCTATCACCACAGTGTATAAGCCAATATAAACCAACTAATTGCCACAGTTGCCTTTCTAGAAAGAGCTCACTAAAGATACATGCACTTACACAGGATAGTTATGAATGAACTTCAACCAGGTGGATTTTTGAGGTAACACAGTCTTCTTCATTCTGTGACATGAGAAAAACAAACTCTAGGATCCTTCTCTGGAGTTTCAGACATCCAAAGGTGTCAGAGTGTGTTAATGTTGTACAGTCCAGTGGCTGCCAAGATTTATCTTTTAAAGGTTTGTCAGGGTTATAGTGTACCGCTATTTTACAGTCCAGCAACTTCCAAGGTTTATCTTTTTGCAGGAGCCCATATAAAAGTTACAGCATCTTGGACAGTTTTGATAGGAAGCATCCATAATCACTGAAAGATTGAAAACTATTTGAAGTTAGACACACTAATAATCTTCACTGCTTTCACAGCAGGTGTCACCTTTTACTTTGGAAATGCACCATGTCAGTGTCCCCCAGGAAGGAAGGAAAAACTACTAGAATGATGAAGAATATTGAATAGAATTGTGGGCAGATGGTTTGGGAAAGGCTTTATTTTTCTGTGACTTTTTCAGTTGTGGTTCTCACATTGAAAAGAACAAAGTTTATGCTGAGATTCTGTCTAACTAGCCAGACCTTTTATGCTGGGGAGGAAAGCCTTAAACACTCTGTGCTCTTGCTCTGTGACACCATGAGCCAAACAGAAACCTAGCTGAACATCACTGTGTGTCACTCTGTGAAAGAGGGGAAAGAACAAACATGAAAAAGATGGTTAAGGTTTGTTTCTAGTTTTTTCTCTCTTTAGGCAGACCTGTTCGTACACAAGAGGGGAATACTCAGCTAAAAGCTGGTCTGGTGCAGTGGTCATTAAGCAATGAGAAATCAGAAAGAAATTATAAGCCACAGTCAAATGCCTGTTCTGCTGTTACAGTCTCAAAAATACTTTCCAGTCCTCGGGACAGAATTGTTGCATGGAAGCAAAGACAAAGGAGAACTGCTTTATAAATATTTATTTTCAAAGCCTATGAAAAATGGGTTTTGAGGTAATTTCATTTTTAGTATGTAGAACACCTAGTCATTCTAGGACAGTCATTATGATAGTTCTGAGTTTTCCAGAATGCCTGTTTCCTAAATGTCTACAGAAAATGAAAATTACACAAGATACACTTCATCTTACTGTATTTACATAGTCATTCATAAGTGACTGGCTTTATTCAGGACTTCTCACAGCCCGTTAGTGGGAATGTTATCCAATAGCTTCTGAGATGGGAAAACTTGAATTGGTCAACTTTATTTGCATGGCTAAATAGAGTTATTCATATACTGTAACCTGTTCATAGAAACATTTTTTGCAATATTTTTATCAAAGTGAATATAAGAAGCCACATTCTATGGTTTTATTCTTATCCACCAAGTTGCTTTCAATAATTTACCAGCAGTCCTTGTCCACCAGGACTAAGTGACCAGAAGGTGACAAATGTGATCCCATCTTATTTCCAGGGAAGGTCATGGAGCAGGTCATCTTGAGCACCATCAAGCAG
>PYHW01010255.1:1545545-1561653 GCA_013186435.1 Turdus rufiventris | reverse complement strand
TGCTGCAGGCTGGGGGCAGAGGAAAAGGACCTGGGGGTGCCAAACATGAACATGCACAGCTGGCTGAAGATGAGCCAGAGTGTGCCCAGGTGGCCAAGAAGGCCAGTGGTATCCTAGCCTGTATTACAACTGATGTGGCTGGCAGGACTAGAGTAGTGGTCATCCCTGTGTACTGGTGAGGCCACACCTTGTGTGCTGTGCTCAGTTTTGGGCCCCTTACTACAACAAAGACATTGAGGTCCTTGGGTGAGCCCAGAGAAGGGCCATGGAGCTGGTGAGGGGGCTATAGCACAAGTCCTTAAGGAGCAGCTGAGGGAGCTGGGATTGCTTGATCTGGAGAAAAGGAGGCTCGGGGGGGATGGTCTTACCATTGTCTACAGTAACCTGAAAGGAAGCTGCAGTGAGGTGGGTGTCAATCTCTTCTTCTGGGTAACTATAGACAGGACGAGAAAAAAATGGAGGCTTAGATTAGATATTAGGGATTTTTTTCACTGAAAGTGTTGTAAAGCATTGGAATGTGCTGTCCAGGGCAGTGTAGTCACCATTCCTGGAAGTGTTCAAGCCCTGTATGGATGTGGCTTATGGTTGAGGACATGTTTTAATGAGGAACATGGTGTGGATGCTGGGTTGATGGCTGGATTCAATGATTTTAAATGTCTTTTCCAACCCTTAGGTTAGATTTTAGGATTCTATGATCCGCTAGTGCTGCTCTTACTAAGCTTTCTTTTTCTGCAATGTCTTCACTTCTGTGGTAAGTTGGAAACAGAAGCTTCACAAATACTAACAGACATGTGAGAAAGAAGGAGCTTTTGAACAGTGTTCTAATGGACCATACATAGATTTTAAAGAAGTGATCAGACATGTAATCAGAATCCAAATCAACATATTAATTTCAAGCTCAAAGATGGAAGCCTCTACAGATTTTTATATATATATGAGTGTCCTCATGAACAAGTCAGGCCACATCAGTCTCTCTCAAAGAACAGAGAAATAAAACCAGCTTACAGCAATGAGGTATCACATTACAGCAGTGAAAGTAGTGGAAGTTTCTCCCTTGGGTGCAAGAAACATGACACTGATTATGTGAGGGTGTGAGAGTGCATGGGAGGATGAGACTACGCAAAGACCTGACTACCTTTCATCACTCTTACAAGTTTACCGTGCTGTCTTTTATGTGAATGTTCTGTTTCAAGCAGCTAAAGACACAAGTAAGGAAAATTAACACTTCAAGATAATTTTCAATAAGGCAAGATATGTATTATTGCTTGAAATTCATGCCTCAAACTATACATACAAGTCATCCTTATTGTAGAATACACATATTCTTGACTATGAAGAAAAGAAATCCATAAAGTTTATGGGTTAGTTTGTCCTAAATCCCTAAGACTTCAACTTCAGTCCTTCTTATTTATCCATCATCCTTTATTTCCTAGTAGTTCAGTCTGTATGATATCCTTTTCTTTGAAGTCTGTTGCCAACTCATTAAATTTTCCAAACTTTCTAGTACATGGATTTATGGGCAATTAAGAATTTCTCAGACTCAGTAGTCAGGAGATATACCTCATTATCTGTTGCAAAGGCCTTTGGCCAATTTTAAGATATTCTTCAATAGAAAAATTGTTTCCTAACAGTTGCCTAGTCTCTTCCTTTTCAGATACTTTGTCCCAAACATTTTTTTTCATACCTAAAATGGTTCTAATATGAACAGCTCTTTCACTGAAAAAGGCTGTATTTTACCCAGTTGCTTTCCAACGGTAAATTTACTGAGCTCATCTAATGGCTCTGATATAATAGATGAAAAAATTCCATTGTCTGAGTGCAGGTCTTGAGACATATATTCAGACGAATGTTTTATTTTATTGCCTTTTTCCCCCTTATTCCTGGTAATATGTACACAGCTGTTTGTGTTAACGTATTTTCTCCAAATTCCAAGGTCCTATGGTTCTTTCTGCCAACTCCACCATTTATTCTTAAATGGTAATTTTCATTTTAGACCTATAGGAAATGCCTCTGAGTGTGTCACTTTATGAAGTTAGATTTTCTGAACCTTTCATCTTCTAGCCTTTGCATAATTTTCTATTTCTGTTAACGTAACATAATTTCAATCGAAAGACTGTTCTTTCGGAATTTGTCACTGCGTGGTTCTCTAAACTTTATTAGCAGTTGCTAACAGTACCTTTTATTTACTGGACAATTCTTTGGTGCTTTTAGTAGCTGGTGCTCTAGCAAAAGCAATCGCACAAGCAGTTTTAAAAGATTTATTGTCTGGCTGCAATTTTTTGTCAATGGACTTGTTGTTCGGTCTGTGTTCAATTATGTTTGTGAAAGCATCACAAAAAAAGGGGCGTCTAAATTAAGACTTGCATGAGTAATGCTGGGTTCCTTTCAGGGCCAGCTCTTAGCACTTGGATACAAGCAAAAGATCAAGTCACAGTGAAAGGCAAATCATGTATACCTACTTGGTCAAGCACAAATCTCTGTAATGTCATTCAAGTACATAAGTGCTTGCTGTTTCAAATCCCATTCTTGGTGATCTACATTCCTGTGTAAAAACCTCAGAGATCTTTAGGAAGAAAAGCAAAAAAAAATCCCATTTTTTTTTTCTTTGGGCTAAAACAAATCACTATTAACCAATTTATGACACTATTTTCTTTTCTATTTTCACTGTTTCCTGAACAAAATTTCTGGTTCTCTGTAACCTTTAACTACTGCCTGAATCTTCCAGAGAAGCCTGGTGGAAAATGTCATTGTATGTATTTCCAGAGTGTGTTTTAAACTGTTGCCTGGTATCTACACTTTAAATTCTTCCAACACTGTGCAAGACCACCTTAGGTTTCCCCAGAGCTATCTGGGGTATCTGTATGCAAGATGTAGCTATAATCTCTTAAAAAAAAGCAATCAAGTTTTTAATTTCATCTGGGTTACTTTGTGCACAAGGCAACTAATCACTACTGAATTAATAAATAAATAAAAAGAGAGAAGAAAAGAGAATATGTCTATTTATAGACAGATTAAATGACCATAAGAAAAAAAAAAAAGAAGACTACTCAGTTTTGAAGTGCATTTTCAAAGATAATAAGGATTTCACAGTTTGTTTTTCTTCTCTATATGTGATGAATGGCCCTCCCTCCATCAGAAACAGCTTCTACCTCTAAAAGCTGTTGATAGGCAGTGCTAACAACATTTTACTTCTCTTACTGATGGTGTTGACATATATATACATGCATGTATACATCATATATACATACATATCATCCAGATGTATATGCATATAGAATAATATGTGCATATGAAATATGTACATATACATCTTCACATATGTGCATATATATACAGAAATTCAGGAACATCAAATGATCATGAGGGCTTTTTCAGCCCTCTGAAGCATGCATGGTATAGAGTGCAATCACTGAGTTTTTAAGTATTTAAATTCCAGAGAAAATAACAATCTGTATATAAAATATTCTCCTTCAAGGTGGTTTTCTTAATAGCCCTTTTCACTCAAAACCGCTTGCCTCGCAGTAAGATCTTTCAGTTTCAGTTCAGTATCAGTTCAGATTAAAGAAATGAACCAGTGAAAGAAGAAACAAAATGCATCTTTACACAGCCCATCTCTTCATGTAAAACATATACAACACACAAACACTGTCAACAGCCTGGCATCCTGTCCCACACATTTCCATCACGCCACATGCATTAATAAAAAGCCCCTCTATCCAATGACAGCGCCTTGTTAAAGCTCCAACATCAATCATACTTTTAAACAAATTTTGTTTTGTGTGTCCCTAATTGAATCCTTTGAAAACATGCCAGAAAGGTGAGATACTTTTTTCCCTTCTTTTCTCTTCTG
Source organism: Turdus rufiventris (assembly GCA_013186435.1). NCBI lineage: Eukaryota > Metazoa > Chordata > Aves > Passeriformes > Turdidae > Turdus > Turdus rufiventris. The sequence continues at coordinate 1,557,803 of PYHW01010255.1, read as the reverse complement.
GCTCTTTAATTACCCTTCCTTGAAATGAACAGGCATCTAGTAATAGACGGTTACGGGAAAGTTTCAATAGAAAACTCAAATCTCTCATTACTGAGGTTTTTATAGGACAGCATTTTAGTTTAAAATATATGGGATAGACACAACTCTGGAGAATTGAAAGGTAAAACTGCTGGCAGGGCAGCTGCTTGTTTGAATCAGGTGCAAACTCAACACATGCATGCCCCTGCCTGTAGAGGGAAATGTGCTCTTGACAATTAGAGGTCGGCTAAAACATTTCCTCTTCTCAATGCACCACTGGGCCTCTTACTCCTTTTACAATTTTCTCTCCTACCATGACAGTCTTCATTGCAAAGCTTTTGATTCACATGAAGAAAAAATGGCTGATTGCCTCTAACTGCTGTATTCCAAAAGGGTCAGTGTACTGGAATCTGATTTTAGCAGAAAAAGCTTCAGGCTTTGCTGCACAAAGCAAAATTTCGTTAATAAATTTAGGACTTTAATTTCAGTTAAGCAGAAATGCAGCACTCTGAAAATCATGCTCACTGCAATATGAGCATATAAGTAATATAATTACATCAATGCTTTCCAAAGAATTTTATGCATCACTCTGTCACTGTATTCTGGTACCTTTGGTGATTTGGCTAACTTCTGGCTTTATCTCATTTGCCTGCTAAGCCCTCTTGAATAATTACACAGTAAAGCTATTTTAAATAAAATAGATTTTTCACAATTCTCTCACTCTCTTTTCTGTTGCCTAACAATGACAGTCGTGCAAAATCAAGAAACTGCTACAAACCCTACTTTGGTTCCAAGCAGAGCACATGGAATGAAAATTGAGAGATGGAGCCAGATGCTGCAGAGGTAACATCCTCTTTCCTTTATCATCTCATCTCATTCCTCAAGGCAGCCAATCTCCCATCCCCTCCGTGCCAGTGACAGTAATCCTATGCGAAGCAGTGTCACCATATAACCATTAAAGAGAAGCAGCAGTAGCAATAATACTCAAGGTGCCTTTCCTATCTTTCCTTTTAAAAAGATCAAACTTTCGTACATTCTGGGAAATAAGAATGGTTAGATCTGCTCTGTGAAATTGTACCTTCACTGAAAAAGAAAACAGCAGAGACAGAGCTGCTGGCAACTGTTCTGATTTTTAAAAAATCATGCTGGTAATTATGACAGAGAAAGATTACAGGTAACTACCTGTACATATGTACAATCACACAAATAAGTAATTGAGAGACCAGGACTACATTGGCTTTTTTTGAGGAACTACCATATGAAAAGATAATGAGTAAAACCTCCAGATAAGGAGTCCCTCTAAACCTCCACACCTGGTGAGCTGCAGCTCCCATCTGCCATCCTCCTTGTTTTTCTCAGGGTAGTTCTCTTGGTACAGAAATAATATATATTCATGTTATCATCGATCCAAGCACACTGTTTGGATTTATACAATAATGCAACTGATCCCTCTTTGGTCTGTGTCAGTGTGAACATGAGGCCCACTGATGTGCAGACGTGCAGAGAAAACACAAAGTCAGAGCAGGGCCAAAATGTCTTCCTAAACACCAGCCTCCCTCAGCCTGAGCCTTCCATGGGCTCGTACAAAAAGTCATATCCTGGCAAATAACACATGGAGCTTTCCACACAGACAGTGGAACTGCCATGGAGCATGCCACCACCTCCCACCTCTACCAGACAGTAGTTCACAGACTTTGCAGATCCCACTTGCACCACCAGTACAAGTTTTAAACTCATCACCTTACTTCCAGAAACAGAGTACAGTGCCCCAACACTGATCCACAGTTGGGAGCAGGGCACCACTGCCCCTGTTCTGTCTGCATCATGCTGCTCCTTCCTTGCTCCTACGGCCACCTTCAGGACCTCCAGTGTCTTTTCCTCCAGTTTCCTTTTTTTTTCCTCCTCCTAAAAACATTTACTGCTCCACACTGGTCTTTACTACCTGCTAAGCTGAGCCTAAGCAGCTTCTTCCCATATCTTCCCTTTTCTCCTGGAGACATCTACAGGCCTTATGTTGAGCAGTGCCCCATAAAGAAAAAATACTGAGACCACTAGTCATCATGATCAGCCTCTGTGTTGACAGTCTTTTAAAATCCATTTGGATTTGCTCCAGTGGTAAATTTTGACCCTTGAGACAACTTACCAATATCACCTTTCCCTAAATAAAATACTGGGATTCAACATAAGTCTCTATAAATATAGACCTCAGCTGCTCATGTATCTGCTTTGACAAGAATGACTATTAAGGTGATAAGAACTTAAAGCTTAAACAACCAGAGAACAGCTTATCTGAACATGCTAAACAACATATTTCCTGTCAAATATTTTCCACCCCTGTGGAATACAGCTAAGAAGATCCTAATTCCTATGAAAATATTAGTGTATGCATTTGTGAATGAGTTCAAAAATACACCTGAGATAAATGTTTCCTCTAAACATTTTCCCAGAAAGACTCAACCACAAAACTCACTCATGGAAAAAGATGTTTAACTTTAGTTGGTGAAGAACTAGATTTAGCCACAATACATTCAGTGCTTCTGTTAGATTTGAGAATAATTTTCTCAACAAGTTATTGACTCTAAATAGCTGAATTCTTTCTTCTGACCTTTTCAATATAAATGCAATTCATGTTTAATTATTTTCAAGTTGGGGAAAGGTAATTAATACACACCTCCCACAGGAATTATTTGGTTGGACTAACAATTCCAGAACTTATTGCCTGGGACTATGTCAAGACTATTTGGACAATCTGTGCCAGTGCTGGGTCACCCTCACAGTAACAAAAATGTTTCCCAGTGTTCAGTCAGCGCCTCCTCTGTTTCAGTTTGTGCCTATTGGTTTGTGTCCCTATGGTTCTGTCACTGGGTACCATTAATGAGAGTCTGGTTTGACCTCTTTGTACTCTCTCTCTAGGTGTTTACATACATTAATGAGATACCCCTGAGTCTTCTCTTCTCTGGACTAAACGGTTCTAGCCGTCCTAGCCTTTCTTCATATGTGGGGTGCTCCAACCCCTTAATCATCTTTGTCATGCTTCACTGGACCCGCTGGAAGAACTCCACATCTCCTTTGATCTCAGGAGCATAGAATGGTGCCCAGAATGGCCTCATCAGTGCTGATGGGAAGAATCACGGTTGTGATAGCTAATATAGCCCTGGTTTTATCCATTTTAAAATTCTGGAATTATTCCTACATCTTCTCCAGCTTAATTAATAACTTCCTGTCACATAATGCAGTGCAGTTCAAATAAGAACGCAGGAGAATGAGGATGGTCATACTGATCAGATTAAAGGTCTATCTGTCAATAGCCCACATGTATAAAAGAGAATAAAAATGGGCTGAGTATGCAGCTTTACTTCCCTTAAAATGTCTCCTTACCTGCATGGCTCACAGACTTCCTAATTGGAATAGGTGTATATATATCCTATATATATATATAAGACTTTTCTTCAATGATTTTTTCTGATTGCTATACAAATTTACATAAAATTCAAGCATCAATATCCCGTATCAAGGAATCCTTCAGGTGATGTGTGGTAGATTAAATCAGTTATGTTTTCTGTATGTTTTCTGTGTTTAAAGAGTGCTTTGGCCAGGAATAGATAGCAGACTGGCCAAATTTCTCTAAAAAAGAAAACCTTCTCACCTTTTACCTTCCACTTACCTCCATGTCTTCAATTTTTCCTTCCTTGAGCTCAGACAAAAGTGCATATCTTTTAGCTCACTTTTTCTGTTTGGTTAAATGTAAGTACTATTCTTCAAACCCCTTATACAATCATACCCTGCTTAAAAATCTCTTACAGCTGAATCATGAACAATCCCACTTCTGACTGTGCACTGACTCTCTCAGGACACTGAAAGAATTCAGCTCTCTGAGTATTCCTCCCACTACAACATATAGTAAGTTCAATTTCATCCTTATTGATAACTGGTTCTAGCAGCAGAACTAATGATTCCTGGCCTCCTATTGCAAAAGCCACACACATAACCAAAGCAAAACAAGGTATTAAATCACTGCTTCCTAAGGACAGGCAGATGTTCAGCCATCTCCAGGAGAGCAGGGCCCCATCACATGTTATGATGACTTGGGAAGAAAAATGCCATCACTACAAACATCCCCACTTTATCCTTCTTCCTCATCCACTCTATATATAAGCATGATGTTGTATGATCTGGAATATCCCTCTGGTCAGTCTGGATCGCCTGTCCTGGCTGTGTCTTCTCCCATGGACCATGGAATGATAGTTCCAAGGTTTCTGTCTACATTCGGTCGTTAAAATGATGTTTTACTCATCAATAACTGATAAAGTCTTTATTTTTTTTTTTTTGTTAGTTTTAAATCATTATTTGTGCATTCCTGAAAGTCTACTGCTGTATTAGCCTAAATTGATAAAAGCTTGTGATTATTTCTACATTTATTCCTTGATATTTTTTAAAAGTCAAATTATTCCCATATCTTTATGGAAAATTCCTCTATAGCTGTGGGTGGAGGGAATGAAGGTGGTTAAGTAATTCTGAATTCATTTTAGAAAACTTCACTTTTGCTACATAGAAGCATATTTATGTTTTTAATTAAAAAATAAAGAGTCTATAAATTGCTGGTCAATTTTACAATGTTCTGTCACCTCGCATTAATGCAAATATAGAAGATATATTTCATCAAATAAATATATGGAACAAGGGTTCATGTGGCATGCTGATAGTCTCTTTTTACAGTACCTAGCACAACGTATCTGTAACCTAGCTGATGTCTCTCAGCTCTACAGCAATATAAATGTTAATAAATTCCGTCAGTTAAAACTTGATGTTCAGAGGATTACTAAACAGGTACTTACATAAGCATTATCAGAGAGTTGTACCTGTTTTATATAACTGATCAGTCATTAAGCACAATAGGGAAAAGAACAATACACAGGGGACTTGCGTGGCATTTTGCTTTTTTATATGCAACTTGGGTAGTATTCAGAAGAGACACAAAAATTATAATAATCAGATTTTCTTCTTCAGTGTTGTCATTGTTACTGGGTTAGCTGCACAGCAGATCCCTCCTCAGTCTCTCCCTGTCTCAAGTGGGCCTTCCTGAATAGCAGATGAGCTGTTCCATTGCCCCTGAGGTTAAATCCTCCAGATCTCTGACTCACAGCCTTGTCCCCAGCTGCAGAGGACTACCCAGCCAGCTGTGCCTCCACAGCAAACTGTGCTGAATTTAGTGCTTGAATGGGACTCTTTTTTGGTTTGACTTTCATTAGTAGATGCAATGACTCAGAACAGCTTTTTCAACACAAAAGTGCAGCACTAAGACCATATGACAATAAAAACGTCCTCAAACTAGAAGCAAATGAGTAAAGGTTATGTGATCTAAAACTTAAGAAGGTCTAACTCATGTCAGACACCATCCCTAGAGGATAGAAAGTCTAAGTCTATCCCCCTTTTCTCTCTTCCTTCTCTTTCAGAGCTCAAGATTTTTAAGATGTGTAAAACGCCTCAGAGCAACTGAGCTTCTAGTTATTTCTCAGCAAGATATTCCAACAAGGGACACCTGAAAAACACTGAAAAATATTTTGTCTACATTTTTTCCATCTTAAAATCTGTTTAAATCTGAAAAAATTACTATATGGTCTCTCTACCAATGCCCAAAAACATCAATCTGAGTCAGCTCAAAAAATTTAAAAAATAGAATTTAAAAAACCCTACAAAACAAAAATAGTCCTTATTCAGTAGTTTAAAAAATGTCCAAACCATAGCATGATCAAAATTCAAAAGAAAAGGATAGGGTAAAATTAGGATAAAAGCCTAACCTTTTGTTAGGTGCAGACACATGGCCATTGTTTCAAATAGAAATAATCAAGGAATATTAATTCACATTTCTTCAGTTACAGGATTTCTGTTTACTCCTGCACAATGCATGGAAGTAAACCCACAAAACATAGAATTCAATCATTCCAAGATTTCTGAAAGTGAGGAATGCAGCCTTCTGCAAAGGTCATAGAAATGAACTGAGGCTGGAAAGATGGGGACAAGACATGTCTTGAGTTATTCTTCAGTTATTCTTGCTGTTTATTCATTCTGAAGAGCATAATGTCGGAATGACTGCTTCAGGTTCTCTCTTGGTAGAGGAAGAGAACCCTGATGTATCCTTTATGCAATAGCCATGAGGCCCCCTTCACCTTATTCCTCCCTGAAAAGTACAAGAAAAACACAATGGATCATAATTAAATAGTGAATGACATGGACTTTTAAACTATTACACTGCTCAAACAACATTTATAAGAGAAAGCAGAAAACACATTATTCATATCTGCATGTAGTGGTTTGGTACACACAGTATCCTTTTAGCAAAAGGTGACTAGCATATAAAAATTGTGAATTGCTGCCCAAAAGGCAGATTCCTCCATAATTGATCATTAATGTGTTTCTTGTACCTTCTTCTGAACAGCCGGTATTGGCTGCTGTCAGCCATAGAATAATCTATTAGGCAAATTGATACCGATCCAGAGTAATGTGGTGATTCCTAAATGTTGTTTTTTTCTAAACTAAAAACAGAATATTAAGTATTTGTTTAAAGACAAAGGAAAGCAGCTTTTAATGATATCCTATGGAGTTCACAGATTAACATGTTTGCTATTATTGCTATTGTTCCTTTGTGGATGCTCCTGATCCTGATTGTAAAGTCTAGTAATTTTTCATTCCCTGCCCTTGGCTGTACCTCTTGTGTCATTTCAAACAAAAAATGCAAAGCATTGACCCTCCAGAAACAGAATGTCGTTTGGGATGACAAATTTTGTCATCATATTGTTGTAAACATACAGTTAAAAAGAGTTAAAATAGATATGCAAATTGCAATGATAGTATTCCTAAATGTGCCTGCAGGAACATCGGGTAGGTGCAATCAAGGAAGAAAAATGTTGCTGTTTTAGGGATAGCACCTTGAATTTAAAGACAGGGCTGCAGTTGAGGGCTGCAGAATGTAAATTCACTTGTTAAACTGCTCATTTATATATATTTTAAAGCAGAGACTATAATTCAGAAAAGCACCACACATATTCTTAAGCACCTTTTTACTGGAGAAGAGGGAAGGCTCTTCCTCACATGCCTTCCATGACTGACGGCGGTCAGTGAGAAGGGTCTGCTGCAGTGAGAAAAGTGCACTGGCAGAGCTGAGGCATTTGACTGAAGCAGCCATGCTGGCAGCTACTCCCATATTGACATACATCCTTTCCACTTGTATAACTAATTTCTTTCATAGGATGTGGCTTTGCTAATTGTACAACACACATGCATCCAAATCTCACTGCAATTGTACAGATATACGAGCAGCTTTGTCCTAACAAAGAACTGTAAGAGGCCTTTTCTCAAATAGTTTGCCAGGTAAGGACACTTTCCAGAACTAGAAACAAAGAAATAAAAGCAGACAAATATAAATATGCTGTTATTGAATGCCACCTGAATTCCAAGGGTAAAAGAAAAGAAAATATACAGCAGACTGCATTTCACTGGGGAAAATCTTTCAGTTGCCTGATGGAGCTTACCTACAGAACAATAAAACACATATCAGTTAAAAGATGAATGGCCAAATTTGGGTGATTTACCAATACCAGGATTCACAAACTGGTTCTTTAGCTGCCTGGTTCTCAAGTCATTCCTGCTGTAGAGAAGTGGCTGGATGCCAGCCCAGCCATGTGCCCCAGTGCCCTGGCACACGCCAGTCAGGAGCCAGCCTGCACCCACCCGCTGACACACTTCCCGCTGTGGCACGGGAAAACAGGCAATTGCTCCTGGGAGAAGACTGTTTGGAAACAAGCCTACAAAATTAGCAGTGTATCCTGGCCTTATTCCCAGTTTTCTCTTGAGGTCCCTTCAGTGAGATGCAGTAATGGAGCAGCTCGGGACAGTGGATAAGCAGTACTGGTGTGTCATACAGATGCAAAAGTTCATCTGTGGCATTGTAGGACTTGTATAATGCAGATCTAATTTTTACCCTCTGGCTTCAAACCTCCATAAGAACCTGTGATGCACAGAAAATATAGGCTTTATTTAGAAAACAGCTCCCACTTCAGGAATAACCGTGACTTGGACGAAACCAGCCATTAATATATGTATGCAGTCACTATATTCTGCAAGTGGCTTCATATGAAGCATTAAAGAAATTATTACTTTAAAAATTCCTTTTAGTATGAACAATTTCAATGCATTTAATTTACATGAGTGCTTTTGTCAAAGGTAATCAATGTAATCTATTTTGTTTTTCTGCTAACTATGTGTTTATAAGACTAGTATAATAAATACAATACAGTTTGAATAAAATGTTATAATTTTATAATTTCCTGGCTAGTCAATCAGTTTTGCAAGATGTCATAAAAACTTTGTCAGGTTTTAGTGTATCTAAATACTTCAGAAAGGTTACAAATTTTTCTGACAAACATCCTGAGCTCTGTTGGTTATAGCTTGGTGTGAGAAACACCAAGGTTGGGGGTTCATTCTCTGTGTGGGCCATTCATTTAAGAGCTGGAATTGATGATCCTTGTGGGCTCAGAATATTCTGTGTTTCTGTGTTAACTTTTTAGTTTAACATCTGAAAGAGATGTGAAATAATAAAGAATGGAAAGAACTCATGAGCAAGAAAGACACCATTTCGAAGGAAGGTACGTACCTATACAAGTAAAGAAAGCTGTAAAAAATAGAGTTTATAAACTGGAGTAATATTTCCTACAACAGAGTTAATGGCAAGTTAATGGCACACATAATCACAGATTCACAGAATCCTTAGGGTTGGGAGGAACCTCTGGAGATCACTCAGTCCAGGTTCCTGCCCAGGCAGGCTCACCTGGAGTAGTGACACAGGAACACATCCAGGTGTGTTCTGAATTTCTCCAGAGAGGAACTCCACTTGGGCAGCACACCTACCTCCCTGGGCAGCTCTGCCATTCTCAGTGTAAAGAGGTTCTTCCTCATGTTGAGTAATGGAAATTCTTGTGTTTTATTCTATGGCCATTTACTTCTTCTCCTGTCTGTGCATGTAATGTCTATAGAGACAGACAGACCTGGTATTATCTTTCCATTTCTATTCCCACAAAGGCAATAGAACCTTGCAGAGAAATTGGATGGTTGGATAGTGCCACCAAAAGACCTTCCTGAAACTGACCTCTCTGGATTTTGACAATGCCTGAATATCCTGAGACTGGAAAATAAGGACAAAAAGGCAATGCTTTGTAAAAAATAGTATTCAAGGAAGGTTCCTCATAAAAGATAAGAATATTTGCTTCTGCTTTACTATTTAAATTTCCATATAATAAATTATATCAAACACAGAATGCACTGACCTTTTAAAATAAAACATTTTAATGACTTCCTGTGAGACTAGATTAGAGATTACATTCAAAAATATCCCTTGTGGAACCTTCCAACTTCGTTGACTCAGCACTGCCTCTCAGCAAATCTGTTCTGTAAGAATTTCTTAACTAGCTGCAGCCCCACATATCACCCACACCTCAATGGTGAAAAAGGGAAATGGCAGCATTTCCCCTACTTTGGCAGGTGTATACCATGCCGGTGGACGAGCACGCGGGCAATCAAACATAATTTTGTGCTTTTCCTTCACTCAAAACAAATAATGATGAGTCCAAATTACTCCCCAAATACAGTGTCCCAATACCTGTTTAGCTCCTAACAAAGGCAACCCAAGTACTAAAATCTAGTTTAATTTATAGTTTTCTTTGTCAAAGTCATAATGACATCTGAGCCACCAGAACATCTACTTTTCTTTTTTTTTTATTCTTTTATACAGCAACAAAAGGTGTCATTCCCAGGGATGTCAGACATCTGAAGGCCTGTGCAATGACTGAAGTAAATATTGGAAGTTGGTCTTTGGAAAGGACTTAGAGTACTGGAAAAACTTGTCATATCATTAGACCCTTGAGGGAGAAGTAAGAGTGGAAGGAAACTGGTAATGAGGGAGAGCTTTAGGAGGGAGGGCAATATATGCTCTATCTTCTCCCTCACACTTGGGATTACACGAAAGATTGTGCATCAGACTTAATATAACAAATTTTTAAAAGTGTAAGTAGATGGGATACCACGGCTCTTCCCTACAGTGAGATTAAATTACCATAGTGCAATGACCTTAACAGTTCCTTTATTAAAATTAGAAAAAGGCAAAAAACAAACAAAGACTAAACAAGTAAATTTATTCTCCCTGATCTGATGGATGCATGGCTGATTTTACTGTACTTTCTGTGGGCTGTGTGTGCCATTAGGAGACTGGAGAAAGACACAGAAGGTGTGTAAAGGAGTGTAGCAATGTAGAAAGGACATAAATTATCTGGCTTCTCCACAGCACATCATCAAGTAACAGCTGTTTGGTGGTGAGGTCACTCACTGACATGCTGAGGAGCTCCAATATGCTTTCTCCCCACTAGTGAGCATGTCAGAACTTTTAAATTATCATAGATGTCATTATATTTGATTGCACATCCTATGAAAAAAGAGGGCAATGAATTTTATTGGAATACAGTACTTCTGGGAATACCATTCACAGAAGGTCTAAATTCAAGTTCCTTCAGTTTCACAACCATGAAAACCATTGCAAAGTGGATCCCCATCCTCTGCTGTTGCTTTCTCCCTCAGAAAGTACAGAAAGATCACAGTTGCTGTAGCACTGCATCTTTATGGGAGAGGGTGGGATAAATGGCCTCGCCGCGGCATTCTGGCTGAAAATACCATGGAGAATGTGGAAACACCCCTAAAACATTCAAGGCACGTCATTACCATTTTTATCAGTGAATTTTGAATGAAACACATGGTCTCAACCCAGACATGCAACTTCTAGAGTTTCTGTCTCTTTCTGGAGACCTAGATCTAATTTAGCACAGGCAAAGGCATAACACAGACTTTCATTTTCATGCTCTCATGCTGTATTCACTCAGTTGTAAGAATCTGACAATAGCAATGTAGAAAAGCCATAAAGCATCTGGCTTCTTTGCAGTCTATCAGCAAACTATAAATGTCATAAGAATTGCCTAATACTAGGAAAAGGACGGATGCACAAAGTTCCCATTTTCATAGCCTTTACCATCTTGAGGAAGTAATACTGGTAGGAGAGAAAAGTGAATATCAGCCTTCACCCAAATATGAAGGAAAGCTTGTTTCAACAAAATGCTCTGTTTAAAATATTTGGAGATTTTAATCCAAAAGTTTATTTTATTTTATCTTAAATACCACTTATCAATATAAATCTAGACCCAGAGATATCTTAAAGAGTTTTTTTTTGCAGCAGCAGCAGAAAATTTCAGATTTGGTTGTACAGGAAGCTTTCTCAGTGCCAGTGTAGTTAATTACACTGATACAGTTAACTGTTAGCTCTTCTGGACTAACACTTCTGTGCCAGCAGAGTTACCTGGAATATGAGTATTTCAAACCTTTTCAAATAGCTTGAAAATTGCTTCCCAAGTGGCAATCTGAAGGAATTGGAGGCAGGCCTGTGCCATAGAATAAACTAATTTTAAACTCTTGTCCTATTTATATGACTTTCTCCTGTAGAAAAGCCCCTGGGACGAAAGTGCTTTAAAATCTATTCCATCATACTTACTTCAGTGTAATTATTCGTAAATGCTAAGAGTTTCCACATGGGGATTTCATGGTTCGACCCAGTCCCGATGACAGGCACCCACAAAAGCCTCTCACTCATTCCTCTGCAGCTGGACAGAGGACAGGAAATATAATGACGAGTTCATGAATTGAGATAAGGATCAGGAGAGAGATCACTCATTAAATACCATCATGGGCTCTATTTAGAGATATTTAAGTGAATTTATTACTAACAAAAGCAGAGCACAACAATGAGAAATAAAATAAGGCCTTAAAAAGCCCAACATTCCCCTCCTTCCTACCAACTGTGCAGGGAGACAGGCGTAGGGGTTTACAGGTCAGTTCATCCCCCATGGTTTCTCTCACTGCACAGGGAGAGAAGTTGCTCCCCTGTTGCACCACGGGGTCCCTCCCACAGAAGGCAGCTCTCCATGAACCTGATGTAACTCCATGCCACAAGCAGCAGTCCTCCCAAAAGCTGCTGCAGTGAGTCCCTCTGCCATGGGGTGCAGTCCTCCAAGGAGAGGCTGTTCCAGCCTGGAAGCAGGGTCCCCTCTCCATGGGCCTTCCATGGGGTCACAGCCTCCTCCAGGGATCCTCCTGCTCTGGCATGGGCACCTCCCCATGGGCTGTGGGTGGATCTCTGCATCCCCATGG
>PYHW01010255.1:1518151-1537497 GCA_013186435.1 Turdus rufiventris | reverse complement strand
GCATCCCCAGTGCATCCTTCAGCACATCCCTAGAGCATCCCTGGGGCATCCCCAGCACGTCCTTCAGTGCATTCCATCTCCACCTGCTCCCCGGCTGCCTCTCTCGTTTGCACATCCTGTTCATCTGAGTGGAGGGGAAGAAAAGGAAAAAGCCTTTTTTAATTTTTTAAACAGCTAGGGAAAATACAGGAGCTCTCAAGTATGCAGTGACTTCAGAAGGTCTCACAAAGTAAAGGGTAGTTATCACCTGTGAAAGATCAGAAACTGCTCACAGGCAGGCTGTTAACCCTGATGCAGAGAAAACCGGATAGCTAGCACTCCTAGAAGAGAAAGGTGCCGTGGCTGCCTGGAGCATAATGGTCACAGCAGGGAAAAAAATACATATGGATAAATCAATCATCCATGGATATGTGGATAGATCAATCTCTCTGTCTCACAGCACATTGTCATTTGGGATGTCCCCTTCAACAGCGCATGGTTTTTTATATATATATATATATATATATCTTGACAGAGCAAGGTGGGATTGTATTTTTACAATGCCCTTCTTGCAATTATATTTACAATTACTTGCTGGAAAAGAGAGATCAACCTCATCCACAGGAAGAGTTAGGACAAGGACCTGCCTTGACATCACTTCTGCTCCAAGACACAAAGCCACCTTGGTACTGGCGCCCAGCTCAAGCACATCTGAATCTCCATTGCTATGCCAAGTCAAATGTGGTGGCACAACCTCCTGAAAAGAAACCAGAGTTTTATGAACTAGTTCACAGAGGGATTTTTAGCAGCTGACATTACCAAACAAGCCTGAATTTCCTTCAGTACTAAAATTACTGGGGCTAGAGTAAATCCATAGGGTTGCGGCACAAAATTGCAAAAGCAGCATCCGACGATCAGAACAGTACTCGTGTGACATAGTTCTGCCCAACAAAGACTGTCTAGAGCTGAAATATTCACCCAATTCTGTTCTATTGTTACAATCTCACCCCATAGGAAAGGTCAGCACCTCATTTGCTGTGCCATGCTGCGATGCCAATGCAATGGGCAAGATAACTGTGCAGCAGTAAGCGCTGGGATGTATTCAGCATTTCTGATATTGGAAGGAACTTCTCCTGTTTTAAAATTATTAACGTGCTGGGAAGGTTTTGGGTCCATAGCTAAGGAATGTTTTTAGATATATGTAATCTAAAAGATGTGAATAATTCTTTTCTTTATCTGAAGATGCCTAAGACATCTAGAACTGCTCACACCTCCAGATGAATACCACAAGTCCCAAAGATGGACAGCAATTGTTGGTTTACCGTAAAGGGCCACAAAAGAAACTGATTTGTGGAGATATAGGAGATTTTTAAGGAGTGAAGGAAAGAACATGTTTTATACTTCTTCTCAATGACCCTGACATACAGGTTGTATTTTCTCAAGGCCATGAAAATAGGTACAAGTGCTTGATCCCCTATGTTGTGGTTTAATGAATCCTGGTTTTCAGTTGTGGGGTGGTTGCCTGCAGGGACCTACCAGAGCCAGTCAGCTGGCTAGGTTTGAAGATTGACATCTGGTCAAACCACTTAGAAGAGTTGAGCCCGCCTCTGTGGAAAACACCTTTAAAACAGAACAAAGCCCGTCAGAGCTCTCTTGGCTTTCGGCCTTTGAACAGGTGACTGGCTGGGCTGGGCCAGGTTGGCTTGGCTCACCTTGCAAAGGAAATTACTGCCTGCTGAGGGGTGGTGAGTGGGCTGCTGAGTCCCTCACTGGGGAGCTCACTGGGCCCCTTCCCAGTGGGGTTGGGCCCCTTCCCAGAGGAGCCCACCCGTCCTTTATCCAGCGGCACCGCTGGGCCATGCAAATGGCCAGGACTGTGCAGCTTGGCTGCCTCGGCATGGTTCACTGGGAATTTTGTTTAGCCACTTTTAGCCATCCATGCTGTGGACAGAAGGACAAAAATGTCAGCAGCAGCTTTTCTTGTGTTTTTTTTGGTGGTCCTCATGAAGAAAAGCACTGAGTGGAGCTGATGGACAGCACGGTTCACATGATGTTGGAGGAGACCACATTACCAGAAGCAAGAGGAACATTAAGCGATTTCCCCAGTGCAGAGACTGGATGAGACCAACCTTTCAGTGCTGCAGAACTCTACAAAAACTGTTTCAGCTGGTAAAACTTGAGAACAAATGAGCCTATGAACACCAACTCTCTCCCGAATCAGGAAAAGGAAAGGGTGAAGACACGTAGAGAAAACAACATGGGACACTGAGGTCAGTAAAGAAGGAGTCAAATTCTAGATGGGAGGAGATTGAGAAGACACCTTCATCTTGGACTGAAATTCTTTATGTCCTTTAAGGTTTTGAGCCTGTTTTGCTCTCCTCCTAATCCATATTTTACAGCAGGAAATGAGTAAATAATTTCTAGTGAGTGCATGGTCATTTGGCCAACGTTAGATCCAGTACATAATTGGTGCATTGGTGGAGAAACTCAGATTAGTGAACCCAAACCGCCACACCCTAAAAGGAAGGCGAGTTAACTGCCAATATAGGCAGGATACTTTCAGATCTAGAGAACTTGTAAATATCTTTGCAACACTTTATCACCCTTATAAATGTTGTCATTATTTGGGGTGGGGGAAGAGAATTCAATCTGCAACAAAGAAATGTTGGTTACATATTGTGATGGCCTTGAAAATCACAATTTTTTCTAGACCTCTGTGTTCCATTCATTGAAGAGCTGACAATGGAAGGTTCAGAAGCAATGAAATCAATTTCTCAAAATTATTCATATATATGGAATGATCAGAATATTTTGAAAACAAAGGTGTAGAACATTCAATTCTTTTTCCCAAGTATTTTCTCTCAGTTTTTGTTCTTTTGTCTCATTCCATCGATTTTGAAACACGATAATCAATATCTCTATTTTATAAAACATTCTTTGTGAGGGAAATGATTTCCATTTACTTTAGATGAGTAGTTTTGACAATGGGGAATCCTCTGGCATTGAATTGCCAGTGGAAGTGATACACTTCAGCACAGACCAAGGGTTAATGAAGAAAAGAAAAAGCAACCAAATCTAGGAAGCAGCACAGCAACAGTTTCAAAGGAGCAAGGTGGAACATTGAATCTCATCCCAATTGTTTGAATCCTAGGGTGGAATTATTAACATCCTGGGTGTTGTCAAAGCCTCTGGAGAAAAGATCAACATGAAACACTAGTATGCAGTATATCTATATTCAGTATATGGATCTATGCAGTGAAATACTGTGTCTGTGGCAGATCTTCAAAATCAAACATTTTTTCCTTTACAAATGGATTTAGTCTTACACAGTCACCTTGAATTGTGCAGATTCTGAGACTACTCTCCAAATCACATGCAATGACATAATATAACTGGAGTCTCTGCTTTCCAACCTGTGGTAATGTGAGGCAAACAAGAGATCAGTGGTCTATCACAGACATTTGCATCCAAAACTTGATTTAGGAACCAGATTCAGAGACCTTCTCTTTGCCACTTCCATCGGGTGTAGAATTGGCTTTCATTGAAGTGGAGGAACTCTTTATATTCAGCTGTTGCCTATCAGCTCCCAGGGAACAGAAATTTCTCAGCCTTGGGGAGTTGGGCACTTAATTCAACATGTTGAATTTCATGATTAGAGGTAGATTGTCAGAAGTTATTGATGGGTAAGCTCAGTGTTGCCCTCCATCTCCCTGCTTCTGGATAATCTCTGAGGTCTTTCCAAAATGAAGTCCTCTAAATTTCAATATAACTAAGATGTATCCTTTCATTTGAATTATGCAAAATTATACTCTCATAACGTAAACTAGAGTGCTATACAAGTCCTGTTGCATTAATGAAATATCAGTCGCAAGGGTAGAGTACAAAGGGTTGTAGCTTCCATATGCTCTGGAAACCTGGAGATATCATGGGCTTCCTGTAGTCTCAAGATTGTTTTTACTCACTTTAATGTATTTTGTGACACAAGTAGGTACACAATCTGAAAAGGCCTATCCATGAGTAAAGTTGTACAAGAAGGTGGGGCTCGCAGGAGAATATTTCAATAAATTACTTCACTATACTGTTAATTTTTAAAACATATTTTTATTAAATATCTTATTACCTTAATAGCAGTACTGAACAGAGAATCTGGATTCAGATCTTGAGTTCTTAAATGCAGGAAAGTGTCATTGGCTTGATAATTTTGTTATGTCATCGGGTTTGAATGAATCATAAAATCTTAGAACCACAGAATACCCTCAGCTGGAAGGGACTCAAAAGGATCATTGAAATCCAGCTCCTGGTCTAGCACAGGTCAGTCCCAAGATTCGCACCGTGAGCCTGAGAGCATTGTCCAAATGCTTCTTGAGCTTACGCTGATGCAGAGACCACTTTCGTGGGGTGCCCAGCCACCCTCTAGATGAAGAATCTTTTCTTAATCAACAGCCAAAAGCATTTATGCACATTAAGAAGAGCCCTTTTTTATTCTGGAAAGTTTTTACTTTAGTTTACACAAAAATTTTATAATTTTCCAATATTGCAAAAGCTGATATAATTTTCTCTTGCTAGTGAAGTCCACAGGATTTTAATCAAAAACTCTTGGCAAAGATTACAAATAAGAAATCATTCTGCACAACACTTATGTAGTCAGGCTTACTGAACAAATTCCACCTTGAAGACAAATCTCCTTTGGTTCTTTGAAGATACTTGTTCACATTTCAGTTGAGAAATTCTGGGAGTTAAAGGCCGCCATCACAATTTCTTGGGATTTAAATATTGGGATAAGTTAACCTGCATTTCCTTTAGTTCTCTTAGTTTTTGGAGGTATAGTTTGAATTTTCACTTACAGGTGTTCTCAACTAAGCAACCTGTATTGATCTTAGGTAATACTTCAAGAATCAAAAGAACTTGAAAAATAAATGTGAAGTCTTTCTACTGGATAACTATATGATTTACATTTTTCTCTCACATTTGTGTCAGTGGTGACTTTTCTATTTTATATAAGCCTCAATTTTTAATCGTCCTTTTGTTCTTTATTTTTCTCTTGTATACTAAAACCATGCGTAGACAAATTCCACAGGCAGTGGCATAATTGTGTCATTTGTTTGTTCGTTTTTCACTTTATCCCTATCAATTTGGTTGCTAGACACTTTTTAACTTTCTTCTTATGTAAGAAAGGGTAAACAGCAATGATCAATTTACTTTATATCACAGTTAAGATGCCATTGAGATTACCAGGAACAACTCATATCCTTTTGGAAGCATTTTATCTCCATCTCTAGGGATTTGTTTAAACAACACAACATTCTGTTCCTGTTAGTAACCACAAAAAGGAGAAATTTAGATTTAAGTGACAGTTAAGATTTTGCATAATTTTCTTTTTCCTGAGTTAGGAGATGGATTTGTCAGACAAGACAAAAAATGTGGGGGGTCTTACAGGTAATCACAGCATTACAGACATACATTCATGCTCAAGACAGCTATGTTTTGATATAACCTTGAATATCAAAATTCGTAGCTCAGACAGAAGGAAAAACAGCCAATTCCAATAATCCCTTGAAACAAACTGTCTAGTACTTCAATATCAGCTTTTTTTTTTTTCTGAAAAAAATCTAGTTAAAAAAGGACAGTATAAGTGACAAAAAATCATTCTCAGTTGAAATACCTGGCTTCTACCTATTCTTACCAATGATCTGATCCATTGTCTTGTCAAGGTCTTCCTGTTATTAAAGATTAAAAGTAATTCTAAAAGAATGAAATTATTTAAACAAAGTTCACTAATGGAGGCTTCCTTATCTATGTTCTCACTTAAAAATATCAGATGGCAAAATGAAAATTGTATACTAAAAACCTACTGGTCATGAGACAGAGAATGTTCTTTGCAATGGAGAGTTAATGTTTTTGCACTTTATAGGAGTAATGCATTTGTTTAAAATGGGCAATGTATAAAGATTTATTATACTAGTTTCTTTGTTTTTACAGTGCTTAGCTTTCATAAAGGGTGTGATCCATATATAATCATTCAACAATGTAATGTGCTTTCAATTTTTAAAAAATTGTCTTTTTTTATAATTTACTGAAGATTTGAAAAATAGAAATACAAAACTTAGCAAAACCTAACAGTGCTTCTCTTCTAGCAGGCAAAGAAAGCAGTGTCAATAGGAAAGGGGGGCATTCTTGCTTCTTTAAATTCAAGGGTAAATTCCATGCCTTCATAAGAGCCACAATTTCACACAAGGAATCCTGCAGTGGTGGGCTCCACTGTAGCAGTTTGTGCATACATTTCCCCTTCTCCATAGTTTTCCTGTGCTCATGGTTCTCACAATATCATGGTAGTCTCCACCAGCTAGCCCAGATTTCACCCTCTGATTGCTTCTTCCCTCCCCCCAAGCTCAACAGCTCCCATCCTGACTGCAGAATTCTGACCTCAGCCAGCACCTGGCTCACACCTCCTGTCTGAATCCTCAGCTGGGTGAGATCTTGATGAATCTATAAAACTTTATAAGGCACATGCATATTGCTATAACAGTGTAACATTATATAAAACACTTCATGCATGATCAAAGTTACTTACCTGTTACTAAATAATAATTATAATTACAAGGAACTAACCTCAAATGTGCTATCTTCTGTCAGCTAAGTCACAGAGCACTGGATTTCTTGTCCATTTTGTTCGTGCTGGGTTTCTCCAGTTTGCATTGCTCTGAGGCTACTGTTGGTCCTAGTCCAATTTGCTTGCTCGCTTGCTTGCTCTTGTCCCTATCCTGTGGTTTCTCAGCCTACTCTTCCCTTTCTCTCATGAACCCTGCTGACCTCTACTCTGTTTTGCTACCAGCAAAGAATGAGTTCTAATTTGGAAAAGAATGAAATTTCATTCATTATGCTAAGATTACTCCAATGGGATGCAGACAATGGTGTGAAAAGGGGCATGATTTAGTTCTTGGCCATTACCAATCAGAATAAAAACATTATAAATATCACCTACCATGCTACAACAGCTGCTTGCTGCCATTTTTCCCTGCCATGCTAATTGTTCAAAAATTTAGAGGGAAAACTCAGAACATATAGGTGGAAAGATCTCCAAGGCCTTGTGCACATTGCACATTATTAACTTCTTGGGTGGAGCTCTTGCTTCAAGCATTCATACTGATGATACTACTTTTCCTACTATTTACTTTTCCTTTGCTATTTTTAAGAAGATTTTTTTTTTCTGTTTCTGTTTTTTGTTTGTTTGGTTGGTTGGTTTTTGTTGGGGATTTTTTGGGGTTTGTTTTGTTTTGTTTTGTTTTTTCGTTTTTTTGGTTCTGCAAAAATAGGTGATGATTTTCCTTCTGCTTCTCCTGTTCTGGAGATAATTTTGTATTATCTGGAGATAATACCTCTAGTACCTTTTACTATTTTACCTGGCACACTGTTGTTACCAGAGACTAATTTGATGGAATTTATGTGAAGCTTTTTGCATTTACTGTTATTCAAATATGTGGTTCACTACTGTTCCCCTCCACCTTCTACATATGAAAAAGTGTTCTTCATATTTCACTTAACCATACTGTTAAACTTTTCTTTTTCTTGCAAGTCAGAAGAGAAAAAAAGGAAAATCATAAACTAATTAGTATCTGGCCAAAGAATTTCACAAAGCTTGACTCTTCAAGCTCTCTGGTCTGGTTGAGGGTTTCAGAAATTTTTGGCAAGATGGGGACAGGTGGATATTTGCAATACAGTTATTTTTTTTCTCCTTTCAAAGTAATCTAATTCATTAGACTTGTCACAGTTTAAGTATTAGATCTTTGCTAACCTAGTTTGACTGAAATGGGCAGAGTTTCACAAGTAGCTCTTCCAGTAGATTGAAATTGCAGTCTCCAAAAGAGTGGCAGTGATAAGTGCTTGAGAATAAGCTAAAGATCAAGAACTTCTTTAATGCAACATAGCTGCAGCTAATTAAAAGACACATGTCCACAGTCAAATATAAAAAAAATCATAAAACACCAGCTACATTAAAATGGATAAATACAGACTATTCAGAGACATTTAAGATATTAAATTTTCCTTTTAAGCTGGAAAGTTTTTATTCTGTGTGTGTGTATGTTTGAATATAAAGTGATTAGGCAAACAATTTGACCCATGTGGTTATAATATGATAACCATTTGGCTGGGAGCCCATCTGGTTACTTGATTTCTCTTACGTTTTGTGAAGTAAGATAACAAAATTCCCAACCTCTTAAAGGTATTTGCCTTTTGATTAATTATAATAATTATCTACTTATTTTCTTATCAGGGGTAAGCACCCAAACTTTGATCTAATTTTCAAATACTTACTAATAATGGGAAATAAAGGTGTGGTTTATTCTAACTTTAACGGACAACAGTGCATTAGGTAAATAAGGTCCCAATACTGCCATGTAAATAAAAAGCTTTATCATTAAAAGAAATTAAAGTATTTGTTAAAAGAAATAATATTCCAAGTGCACTTCTGACAGATTCTGTTTCAACATAACAAAAATGAAGTATGGGTTAATATTTCAACATATATTTTATAAAGCATTTCAAGAATTTTCTATTGGAAAAGCCACATCACAGCCAGAGAAATATGCCAAAAGGGAAAGCTTTGGCATACTGGAGAACCAGATTAATGACTAGTGAAGTATCTGATCTTTAATCAAGATGGACTGAAATCAGGCCGTGAAAAGTTGTGTATGAACATCTGAATTGCTTACTAATATTCTGACTATGCAGGTACCTAGATCCAAATATCAAAGCATATGGAAGGAGTCTGAAAATGACTAGCATACCCTGAGCTGCTGATTGCAATCAAAATCTGTACAACCATTTAAAAGCAAACACTTATCAAAATTCAGTTCATGTTCAGGTGCTATCTAATGTTTCTGTCTTTTTAGATTAATGTAACCTGAAGGCAGCCACTCTATACCAAGAAAAGGATCCAGGCTGAGGTGCTGCTGATTTCACCAATAATACACTCAGCATCTACAGAATAACTTGGGAAAAATGTTTATTGTCATTTTTAGCCAAGATCCCAGACTGTGTGCTGCCTACTTTCCTGCTGTTTGGCTTTCCTAAACCTTAGCAATGATGTTCTCATTTCTCTCAAAATCCCCATTTACTACAGACTTAGTTTTTTTACTCACCTTTGAGGTCAGCTCCGTCAGCTTTTGACACTCACTATTACATACTAATTAAAACTGACTCTATTGATCGAGCTCAATCCTTCAAGTTGTTTCTAATCAAAGACCTGGCAGCCCAAGCCAGATTTTACAGCAGCATGTCAACCTACTATCAAGCCTAGGAAGGGAGACTGCCTGAGAGAACAATGCAGTAGAACAGTTATCATCCACAGGAGGATTTGTTGCCTACAAAGAAAACCCAAAGACTTTTGTGGTGAAATGGTAGCTTTTCATGAGCAGCTCTTCTTTTCCAAATCTGTTGGATCCAAAAGTCTGTGGCTATTTAAATAAGCACTGTCAAGCAACAGAAATAAAATATTTCACATAAAATATTTTTTATTCAATTGAAAAATTTCCTTGTCGGATTAGAAAATACGTAAGAATGGACTGGGAAGTTCAGCTGATCCATGTGTTCAAATGGAAGAAAGCAGGTAATATGGAACTGTCACTATCACAGTAAGGCTATGATTTTGTTTGTAGCCCCCCTATGTTAACATCACAGCTATAAATTGTGAATTTAGGATGCCAATAGCACTATTTACGTGTCAGTTTCCCAGCATCTCCTCCACTAACTTACCAGTTTTAAGATTTGCACCTTCCAGAGATGAGAGCCTTGTGTTTACCCTTCAGGCTGAACAAGTGTGTGCATGTCTGTGTGTCTACTATGTAGGTAGAAAGTGGATTTGGTTCCTAGCAGGTTTAATTCCATGCTTTCCTTATAAAGGCAGATGCCCCGCTTCAGATACAGATAACCAAGTGAAATTTTTGCAACTGTCCAGGAGATCTCTTGAATTATCATGTTTTTTAGTCAGTGGACATTCTGATTCTGCAACATTTTATCACAGACAGTCAGAGGTAAGTAATCTCAAACTTCTCTCCTGCAGCAAATCCCTTGAGGCACATCAATCCACGTCTCCAGGAAGACAAAATAACCTCTCTGCTGCTAGTCCAGGGCTGATGAAATAGCCTGGAGGTAGGAGGGCACTGCCTGGAGCTGCTTGGTTCTCCACAGGTCCTCTTGATTGCTGCTGCTCTCTCAGTACCTCCTGTCCTTCTAGATCTGCCTGCCTGCACTGGATAAGTGGCTAGCTTTAAATCAAAATGACCATACTATGAAAAGCGGTGTTTTGGGGTTTTTTTCCACCTGTGTCAAGAAATCCAGACTCTGCAGACAAGCAAACCAATAGAAATGAACAGGCAGCTGTCTCCCAGAAAGTGATCACAGGGGCAGACAAGTGGGTCTACTGTGAGTGATACTCTTGGCACACATTGAGAAAGCATCAAGGAAGGAAGGAAGGAAGAGCTGAGGTCATCATGACCCCAGCCCTGTGCTGCAGTCACTGCCCATTCAGAGCTGGCTGACTCTCAGGGGGCTGAGATAACCACAAAGGTGCAGTTACAAAGGAGATGGCTTCTCTCCTCCCCACTACCCTTTTGTAGGCAGATTCATGGCTGGTGTGATATGCAGAAAGCCAACATGCTACAGCATCACACCTGCTAACATCCCAGCTAGCATGGAGCCAGGCATGATGCAGCCATCTCCCAGGGTGACCCAGCAAGCACCTCCTGCTTTGTCTCTGGAGAGCTCTTGATGATTGCCCATGACACAGAGTAAAATCTGTCACTCTGCACTCAGCCCTGATGCCAGCTAGAGCTATCATCTGGATGATTGAATTCAATCACTAATGGCCCATTTATTTTAAGGAGGCCATTCTGCAATTCACAAAGGTATCTTGCCTTCAATGGGATGATTTTGCCAGTTAATATGTTAATATGCAGTAAGAAAAAGCAATTTCTGCCACTAAGACTAAGCAAGCTTGCGTAACCCTCTTCTTAGTGTCTGGCCACAAATTTAAAATCTTTGCAACTGCTATCAGCATTTTCTCATTAATGTTATAAGCCCATGACTTTTCTTCTATTTGTTACTTTCTAGATTATTGTACAATAAGAATTCAGCAGGGTGTAAGTCCATCTTCACTCTCCCTTCTGTTCGCTTGTATGTTGGTTTATTTACACGTTTTCATCTCTTTTCAAGAGCTGGAGATTCTTGTATTAATTGATAACCTTTTCATAACTTCACACAGGCTCTGGTGTTCTAGAAGGCAGTCCTGACCCATGGAGGCTTCTGCATGCTTGAAGAGTTTGCATTCCTGGTCCAACTTAACCCTGCTGGCTTCAGATGGATTGGTAACCACCTGAAACTAAACCCAGTTTTTCTGACTTTTAGGGGCAGAGCAGGCAACACAGGGCAATAACAATTCAAACACTGTAAGCAGTGATTATCTGACCATGATTTAAGACATCCTTCTAATTTTTGTGCTTTTAAAAATTTATAGCTTAAGGTTTAGTCCAGACTGCTATACAAAAGCATACTATGAAATGATCCCTCAGCAAGGCCAGGGGGTTAAAAACAGAGAAAAAAAAAAAGTCTGGTAACAACAATGAGTAACAAGGAAGGGGCAGAGACAAGAGTTCAGTACCTCTGTAGTAAAGCCACTGGTGGGAGACATTGCTGCGCCCTTCCCAGAATGACTTGTATTTTTTGCATGAATTACATTAGCAGTTATATATCAACAGGCAGTGAAATACAACATGACCCCATGTGCGAGACAAGTGAGTTTCTTGCTTATGAGGTAAGTCTTGCTTTCCCTTAGAATCTTCCTGCTCCCATTGCTGCTGCTGATGCAGCCTTAATGAGCAGGAAGAGTGCTTCCTTCTAGCCAGCTGGAGTGCTTTCCTGGAAAAAAAAAGAGTTCATCTTATCTTCCAACTCTCTGAGTAAATGTTGTGGCCAAGAGGCTTATTAGAAAAGGACTGCAGCTAGGTCACATCTTGCTGCTCTGGCCCTGGCACAATACCCAGCCCTGCTCAGCCCCAGCCCCAGCTGAGTCCCAGGACATGAAGAAGTAAACTCCATGCTCACATGTCTGGGGAGGGAAGGACGAGAGGCAGGATTTAAAGATTGCATCTACCTTCAGGCACCTGATTCCTTTTTAGACTTGCAGCTTCTAAATGACCTGTGATTAACACCAACCTGTGATTAGCACTGGAAAACAACATACCAAAGCAAAATGTAAGAGCTATCTCATGGTGAACTCTGATCTGAAACATTCTGCACAAAAGGATTACCACAGGCTTTCCCACATGCTTACAGAAATAGCTTTTCTTCCCTCCAGCTCCTCAGTAAAAATAAATAAATAAAAACCACATTCCCGGGGTATCTGAGAGTTTGACTAATTGCAAACAAGTTTTCAAATGAGGAACAAAACAGCAAGATTTTACATCAAATCTCTCCTCAGTATATAATTTTAATCTGAAATTTATTGGAAATGAATTAGTGTAATTATCCACTGAATCTAGCATTCATTGACAGTGAGAGAGATTTTAAGTCAAATGATCAAAATTTAGTATTTTATAAAAGAACACTTCCTGTTCAAAGTGGTAAAATGAGTGAAATTACATTAAGAATCAATAGTGGCCTTGGATTTAAGCAGCCAATGTATACAATTCCCTAAGTTCCCTAGGATCCCTCTCTGCACACATTCACAACTTGTCATTTGGCCATAGCCTTCATCTCAGAGCACTGACCTTTTACATATCTAACCTAACACTCATGATTTCAGCCTGTGGCTAAGATTAAATTCTTCTTTGTAGCCATGTCTGCTTGCAAAGCCCAGCCTCAGCCTTTCTACCTGTTTTGCAAACCACCTACAGTCCCCATAATATTTGCATGAAGCCTGGGAGTGATAAATGCATGTGAAAAATATTACTAATGTATCAGCTGGCACATCAGGAGCTGATGAGGCACTGAAATGAAATAATGACAGTAGATCACAGCTTTCAGTGAGTTGCAGAGCAGCAATATCTTCCATACCACCTAAATCAAAGCTAGTAACCCAGGTCCTTAAGAGAAAAGTTGGAGAGTGTGGGGACAGTGGCTCAGGCTATAGAGAGGTCTGCTTTGAAAGGGGAACCTTGCAGACACAGTCCTGTTTCTGAATTAGGCTCATTCACAAAGCAACAGGGACTTAACTGTGGTCCCTCTGCATGCATTAAAAATTTCCAGTGAAATCCAAGATGACAGAGGACACCCGTGACTCAGAAGGTGACATTCTCCTTTCTGAGTCAGAGCTGAGCAGAAACAGCAGCATGATGCTGGAGGACACTGCTCCTGGACAAAATGCAATGAGAAATACTGACAATCCCATGCTGCAGTTTTAGGAGACTGCTCAGCTATCCTCATCACTTTCCAACCAGAAATTTACATCTGCACACCGAAGAACCTCTTGCAGTTCTCCTGCAATGACATTTGTCATAATGTTCTTTCTAAAAATTTATATAGAGACAGTAAATCTTTGCTGTATTTTAGTCTGGAGATGGCTGCAACTCTGCACAGAATGAAGCAATTCCTGTGTGATGTTTGTACAGCTTTTGGGACCCCTAAAAGGTGAAAGAATCTATCCCATTAAAATTTTGTTCTATTAAAAATCCAAAAGACCAACAGAGAAATAATAATTTACAATATTTTTGATAATGATAAGATCTTTAGACACAAAGCAACTGACTATAGCTCTTCATCTCAGGATAACATTTATCTTTAAAAACTTTGGACTCTTGCATGGTCAAGGAGTGATATAAAAATTATTATTGGATAGTTGGTGGCAGTGTCAAAGAAACAGATGGGATTGTGACTCTTTTCCTCTTCTCTTGACCCTCTTCTGAGTACCAGGATACACTTCCCTGTGGAGTTTGCTTTCCAGCACAAGGCACTGTGCAGTATGTGAAGGAAAGAGCTGAACCACAGGGCCAAGTGAGTATCACAAATGGTGTAAATACCCTGCTAGTTGTCTAATACATTTGATTTGTGATTTTGGAGGTTAGGCTTAGCTAAGAGAGGCTAAACTTATGTAAAGCCTAGTTTCCCCCCAGCAGGACTGATAAACCCACAGGCACTAGTGCTGGCCCTTTGAGTGCATTCAGCTTCAGTGCAGAGCACTGAGTCCAGGAAGAAGAAACAGCAATGGAAGCAAACCTGCAGCTTGGGCTGTCCAGCCTCCAGCACTAGTAAACATCCACCTCTGAAAGCCTTTGTGCACTTTGACATCACATTTCATGATATGTGTGGTACCTGTTGCAGTTGTTGTTTAACATACACACAAATGAATTTGCTTTTCTCATGGATCTGTGGAATTTTGGGCTGAAAGAGCAGCTGTTGAAATATCCATCATAGTAAGGACTCCATCCTTCCAACAGAATAAATGGGAATTCTTGCTGCAAAGTCAAAGAGAGAAGGGTGTGACAATTAAGTGACTGCAGAAAGAGGCCTCTATGTGTCCCAGAAGACAATGGGAAATTAAAGAGCAGCACAGCAAAGAAATGTGCCAGCTACAAAGCTTCTATTGGGATTGCCCCCAGGTATTGCAGAAACTATGAAATTACTGCAGATATGGAGTATATATCATATTGTAAATGAAAGAATTAGAGTCTTTAATACAAAATGCCATGAAGGAAGACAGGGCAAAGGAAGTTTTTGTTTACAGAACAACTAAGGGAAATGGGTGAGTACAGTGAAAATGAGACCCCTGCTGAATCAGAAATGGCATATCTGGTTTTCTCAGCTGCTCAAGACAGCGAGAAGTCAGGTGGGAAAACTACAGAGGACAACAGAAGCAACTGCTATTTGTTCAGGAAGATGAAAGACATCATGGAAATCAAGTTTCAACTTAGCTGAGAGGAGGGTGGAACAGGAACAATACATAAACCTCAAAGAAGCTCATGATTCAGAAAACAGGCCAAATCCCTGTATGAATTCTTTCCAGACAACAGCATAAGCCCAAAGAAGAAAGTGGATATTTATTGAATCTGGTAAGAGTTTGGTCCTTGTCTTTTTCTAAGGAAATAGAAACCCAGACTACTATTCCTCTCAGTATCGTGGTTCAATTGCTTATGTTTCTCACATAAATATTTGCTTGAAAGATTTAAGCTACCGTATCAGACATGCCAGGTCATCCTGAGGATGTGGAATGCATACTAAAGGCAGCAAGTAGCCCAGCATAATGTGTTGTCAATGAGAAATGAGAGCTCCAGGACACTGTTCAGAGCTCCAGCAGAGACTCTTTCACATGTGAGTTTAAATTTGGGTGTGGTGTGACTCGGTGTCTCCATGTGAACATACTCAGTAAAATTACTGTGTACTCCACAGATTTGTAAAGTCTTCACTGCACTTTCAATGAAAATGCATAATACTGAAAGGACAAATCATTGTCTATAAAAATATAGCTGTAAAATATTGACTTTTCTCCCCAAATTTAAGAAAAATCAGCTGTAGTATTAAATGCAGCCAGCAGATCACATACAATGTTTATCAACACTTCACCGTAACATGTTCCTGCTGATTCATGAATTGTAGTTCAAAACTGAAAGTGGGTGATTTTTAAAGTGATGTTGTTGTGGGGATTTTTTCCTGTTTACAAAAATAAGAAGGACAAAGAGATTATTATGCAAAAACCCAGAAAATTTCTTTCTGATAATTATGTCTTGTGCCTATAGTAGGCAAAATTCATAGGATCTCTTGATAGCAGAAAAATGATCATATGACTTTGAAAAGAATTATGTTTGGTGTTTTAGTACACTTTTTAAATAGCAGAGTACTTTTTAAATAGCAGAGTGTCAATGCTTGTATGTCAAGCCAATGATGGAGAGCTCTGGTGTGAATGAACTGACCTGCCATGAGGCAAGAATTAACTGACATAGTAAAAATTATGAAAGCCAGCAGTCATTACTACAAAATCACTATGTAGAACTTCCCAGGATTTTTAATGAATCCACCAACCTTAGAGAAATGCAAGCCAGAGACAATATTTCCCATGAGGAATGTAGAGTATCTCAGGGTACTTTGCAAATCAGATATATGCTCATTGTAGAAGCACCAGTGCATCTTCTGTGAAAACATCTTCTGCTTTAAAACATGCCACACATCATACAGACATTTTGGGCAGGAAATTAAAAATATGTCCTATGAGACTGCTGAAACTAACCAGTTAAACTTAGTACAAATGCACTACTCAATCAAGCTTTGCCCTGGCTTCCAGAGAAAATCCTATTTCTTTTGAAAAAAAGTGTTTGACTTACAAAATGACATCCAAACACACAGTTTTAGTTCAGCTATCCCCACTCAGTCTCATCCTTCCAACCCATCATCCTGAAATAAAATTTAAAAAAAAAATTAGTTGAACTGTTCAAGAGCCCAACTCATTTATTAGTTCTTACAAGGAACAGGACATGCTTATGTGCATATCTCTGTAAAAAAGGCTTTGGTAAATATATCTGTAGCAGCTATACTCACATTTATTTTTATGTTAGGACACAACTACTCAGTCAGTTGTGTGCTTGCCTGCCATGGTTCACTGTGAGCAGCAATTGTACTCTCCCACCAGCACTATTCTGACTCTCCAGCCTGAGTCCAATGAAGCAGGCAAAGGACTAAAAAGCAAGCACCAGAGCTCCTGTGTTCTAATCTAACAGATGTATATGGAAGGATTTTGGACACCTCTTTCCCTTTTTTCAACCCAAGTTAAAAATAAATAAATCTAGATTATTGTGGAACCTGAACCAACAGTGATAAATCTAATCCACTTAGGTTTCATAATAAAAATAATCACTGTAATGTCTTTGCTTCTACTGTTTAAGGGGGGGGAAAAAAATCATTACTTTAAATATTTGGTGTAACAGACTCTTAAGGTTTATTAATAATTTATATTTCATAACAAGAGGAACTTGATAACAGATTTTATATGGGCCGTGAGGGTATGATCTGGCAGTCAGGGTTCTGAATGTGAAAGTCACACATGACCATTTTGGCTGGGAAAGGAGAGCTCATGGTGGGCAGCAAAGTGAACTGCTTAAGGGCTAGAGAAACAGCCAGTGGTGGTAAAGAGACAATGTCTGTCCCCTGAACAACAGTCAAAGCTTAATAGCCTGTATGAGCAAATATTTCTTTATGTAAGTATTAAAGCAATTCCTTCCTGACACATCAGTGAACTCTGGGAACAGCTGGAACTTGATAGCTTAAAGGATAAAGAAAAGGTTTTTTTAGCACCACGGGGTTGACCAGGGATTTTTTTCCTTTTTTTTCTAGAAATTCAGGATATTCCTAGCTTTGTTGGACAGAAAAAGCACAAGAAGAGATTCATTATAGAACACATGCAACATTAATTCGGGGTAGGGTTATTGCATAAGCCACCTACCCCTTTCTGGGTTACTATCACTAAATATTTTATGTTCTTAGTGGACTTCCTGCTTCCATTTGTGACTATACCAAGTCACTATCTTCAAGCACTCAAATTCAGTCCTGGCAAAGCAAGGTGGTAGGAATGCTAAACCTTGATGCCCAGTTCATAATTGTGCTGAGCAATGGCCAACACAGTGCTAGAATACCTAAGCTAGCTCGGTATCAGACTTTCCACATATGGAAAACTATTGATGGCAGCACAGAGTGTCCTCTGAACAACACTGGACAACCAGGAAGCTCCCCCAGTCTGCAATTCACTGCAGCAGGTTTTGCAATAACTGTGACCTCCCTGAGATGCAGGATGAGCAGAGGAGGCAGTCAGAAAAGCCTGAATCCCATGAATACAGAGAGAAAAAAGTAAGTTGGATGGATCAAGTGACCTGTGAAATACAAATTTTTACAAAATTTGACATCCATATCCTTTCTTGACTGCACCCAAATAAAATTAATAGCACTCTTATTGGCTGGCATGTTAATCTCACATATAAACTTAACACGAAGCATTACACCTTTGTACCTCAGGTCTGTTTCTATGCATATGCACAATGCCAGGAAACAGCTCAGCCAAATTCTTGATGATATCAGCACAAAGACACCAGGGATACAATTCAGAAATTCAGCCTCATATAGTTCCTTTATGTCCTATCCAACCACTACACACAGAGGAGTTTTGAAACACACTTCTTACATAAAGATGTGTTTAAAAGTGGTTATGTTTAGATCATCATTGTTTAAGAGAGAGAGATGGACAGTTTTGTCCCTACTATGGAAACTTATAGTGCCTATAGCGAATTAAACAGATCTGTTGGAATTCTAGAGCCAAAAACAACCCATGACCTAAACCAGTTCAACCATTTCAAGTACAAAATTTTGAAACCAGCAGGGTAATCTCTATTAGCAGGACAAAATGCTGCAGATGTTGTGCCTCAGTTTCCCTGGAAGAACTTGCTAACTAGTTTAATAACTTGTAAGGGAGACCTCACACAAGGCCACCAAGAAATCAAACCTCTTCCAACATTAAGAGATGTAGTCAAACTCAAGATAAGCATTTCTCTGGGTCAGGTGGACAAGGCTTTCAGATTCTAGAGTGATTCATGGATCCAATACTTTGATCCCATTTTTGTCCTTGCAATCCCTGTGCAGCTCTGGTCAGTTCTTGACAGTAGTCCCAACCATGAATACTTCCCCAGCATCCTTGTCACTCCTAGTCTCAAGGCACCTGCTAGCCACCCTCTTTCCACAGTCCTGACTCTCACTTGCTCAGCAAGAAAAGCCAACAGCGCTTGCTACACTTGTTAACTCAAAAAGCATGTACAAAGTTGTTGACTAGACTAGGCCTTCATCTGAAGTGGAAAAATTAATCTCTGCACCACTTGAGGTGAACAAATATAGTGGTGGAAAACAGCAGGCAAGCATCTATCTAACTGCAAAATATTGCAGTTAAATACCAGAAATATAGCAAAGTATACTGCTTTGGGATTTGGATTAGGGTCTTCATGGTAACAGTATATTTGTGCTCTAAGTATTTGCAGCTTATATCCAGTCAGCCCTAGACAAATGTGCTGTTGCAGACCTGGAGCCACATTGGTGGGTGATTACAGCTTAAGCCATGTCTGTCACACAAGTCCCTATTGCCCTCAACTGAAAAATTAACCCTGTTACTGCAAAATGCAAGGGGTCAAAGTGCCAGCCCTAAAACAGGAAAACCACTACAAAACACTGAGAGCAGGAAGGGTTTGTGAGGTGTCTTAGTGCAGAGCTATATATATATTGAGGTTGATTTAACACTGCTCAAAATTTAAAGGTTGGGAATGAGAAAAGGAAAAGGAAAAGGAAAAGGAAAAGGAAAAGGAAAAGGAAAAGGAAAAGGAAAAGGAAAAGGAAAAGGAAAAGGAAAAGGA
>PYHW01010255.1:1495852-1510087 GCA_013186435.1 Turdus rufiventris | reverse complement strand
TAGGATAGGATAGGATAGGATAGGATAGGATAGGATAGGATAGGATAGGATAGGATAGGATAGGATAGGATAGGATAGGATAGGATAGATCCAGTTGGCGGGGATCTATAGCAATAATTTAGTCTAACTGTGATGCCACTTCAGGGCAGATCAGGGCTAATAGTAAAAGCACGTTATTAAGGGCACAGTCCAAACGCCTTTTTAACACTGACAAGCTCTAGGATGCTGGTTCCAGTATTTTCCCTCCCTTGCTGTAAATAAATGCCTCCTAATGTTAAGTCTGAACCTCCCTGATGCAGCTTTGAACCAATCCCACACGTCCTGTCACTGGATACCAGGAGAAGAGCTCAGCACATCCCTGGCTAGTTTCTTTCCCTAGGAAGCAGTAAAGGGATTGAAATCTCCTCTCAGACACCTTCTCTCCAAACTAGACAGAATAAGTTTTCAGCCACTCCCTACAGGACACTCCTTCCAGCCCTTTCACCAGCTTTGTTGTCCTCTGGAGATGCATCCAAGGACCTTCACATCCTTCTTAAACAGTGGGGCCCAGAACTACACCCGATGCTGAAGGTGAGGCTGCACCAGCTCTGAACACAGCGCGGCAATCTTGTGACCAGCTGGCAATGCTGGGTTTGGTGATCCCAGGATGGGCTTTGTCCTCCTGGCTGCTGGGCACTGCTGACTCACATGGAGCCTGCTGTCACCCAGCACCCCCAGATCCCTTTCTGCAGGGCTGCTCTCCTCCCTCACATTATACTTGTGCCTAGTTGCTCCATACCAGCTGCAGAATCTGGCATTTTTCCTTGTTAAGTGGTATGCTGTTAAGGATTCCACAATGCTCCAGTCTCTTTAGATCCCTCCACAAGGCTTCTCATTCCTTGAGAGAATCAACAATATCTCACAGTTTGTTATCATCAGCAAATTTGTTAATTGTGCATTCAACTGACATAATAATTAAAGTATGTAACAGAAGTGCCTCTGGAACTGAGCCCTGGGGAGCACTGCTGGTCACCAGTCACCATCTGAGTGTACATTGCAACCCTTTAAGCCCTGCTCTACAGCCAGTTCCCTACCCAGAGCACCATGTACCTGCCTGTTTTACAGCTGGACAACTTGTGCAGAGGATTATGTGAGGGACAGTATCAAAAGCTTTAGCAAAATCCAGAAAAATTACATACATCTTCTTTCATTCACTTAAAAGATGATATTGTCATATAAGGATATCAAATGAGTTAGACATTTTGTTCTCACTGCATAGCTGAGAGCTGATTTTGAAATTTGAATTAATTTAATTTAAGGAGCACAGGAAGTATACAATCAGAATTGTGCTTGAGTCGTTCTGGAGTAGGACTAAAACCCAAGCTCAACAGAGAGCAGAAGGCAGGGGCAAATATATGTCGTTCACTGGACTAGCAGCTCACTTTGATTTCTTCTTGTGGTTCCCATGGCAATAACACTACATTACTATCACAATGCAAACAGTGTTATTGGACATAGTCCAGTGGCACATCTGATTAATGCATGTCTTCTGAACATGGATCTGAACTCCATGTGATGGAAATGGCAATTCTTCCATTTTTCCTACTGGTTTGATACACTGGCTAATCAACTACTGTGATAATGCTGTGTATCATTTCCCATGTTAACCTGTCTGGTTAAAATTTCCATTCAATTGAACTAAAGAGTTTTTAATATCTAATATTTCTTCTCTATGAAGGCACTTATCCCCAAGGATCAAGTCACTTCTCATTCATTGCTGCACTAATGGAACCTGGATGGTGACAAAAGGCACTTTAGACTGAAGCCAGGTCATTTTCTGTAGAGTTCAAATGCATTCTGCTCTTCAAACAAAACCAAAAATAGCCTTAGATAAGGGCAGGTGATCTGTAAAAAATATAGGAGCCATTTATGTGACCTGTTGATCAGCAGCAAGCCTAATAAGAGAATGATACTATAAACTTTCAGAAAGGTTTGACTCTCTACCCATCTCTGACAAAATAAGCCCGCTCTTGCCTAAATTCGGGAATCTTAGTGTGTTTCAGTGAAGACTGGGCACATCCTTATATACTCATCCTCCTTGAGTACAAGGACAGATAAATGTCCCTTGCTTCATCCTAGCTGGCAGCACCACTCGTCTCCCAGGAGCAGTTCATGGGCATCCTTCTTCCCCTTGTAAATAACCACTTCTGAGAGCACAAAGGAGTCATTCTCAATAATTAAGACCTAATTCAATACCTGCTGAAATCAATGGAAGTTTTTCCACTGACTCCAGTGTGCTTCTGCCTGAGCCCTGAAACCAACAATCATCTGGTGGCATTTGTGTTATATTAACCCAGTCTTTAGGAAGTGTATTGAGGTCTTCAACTTATTTCACATAAGCCACCAAACAGTAATAATTTTCAGACAGTGTCAACCTGACCCAGATTTGAACTGGCAATCTGGAGCTAGAAAGCACTATAATCCATTACTAGCCCTGTGAACCATCTGGTCACAAAATCTTGAGCAACTTACAAGGTACTTAGTCACTGAGTAGCTTACTGAGACTTGTGTGGTAAAAACCAGAATTTGTCTTTGCGTGTAGATGTATATATTTAAGCATAATTAAGAATTTTCTCTCATCAACCCAAGTACTAATAAACAACACTGGTTTTCCATTCACTGGTGTGCAATAAAAGAATTTTACAAGTTTTGTATTGGAGTGACAATTAGTATGAAAAACACAAGCACCTAGGGTAAAGTCCTAACAAAGTCACCATGACCCTCCAGTCAGGCACATGGATATTTTTGTAAGAATCTCCAGCACTTCCTGTGGGTGTTTCTTTTGAGTACATAAATGCTTAGTCAGATATATTCATTTTACAGTTTTAAAAGGAACTTATCTCAATTTTTTACAAACTTTCCCACCAAGAATTGAGCTTGCTAGTTACACACAAAATATATTAATTTCTCACCACCATCTCATGTTTATATTGCACAGAAAAGGCAAGGGATGCAGCTTTCCTATGTTTTGTACTTTAGCCACTTGTCTGTGTTTAAGTAAAATGACTGCCAAAAGTTACTAGGTTAAGTGATGCAATTTTAAATCCATTTTTCAGATGTTTAAGTGACTAAAGGATGGAAACCAGTGAAAAATAAGATCCAGAGGGAGCTTTGTACATTTTGGACCACAAGTTTGTTCATTAAAGGTTGTCTTTCAGACAAAAAGTATTTAGTCTTGAAATATTAGCAAGAAAGATATTCGTATGATTCAATGTATATACTTTAATATTTTAATAATCGTCCTGGTCTCAAAGCCACACTTTATTTAAGCTATATTTTACAGTAGCAGTCAGGGTCAATTTATAGAAAAAAACTCATTAATGAGTGATAGATGTATGAATATAAATGCATCACAAGAAACTCAGACTAGCAAATCGCAGAAAATATAGAATATTTACTGAAGTCTTGTATTTAAATTGGCTTTTACAAACTTATTTTACTGGTGTTATAATGCCAGTTTAAAATTAAAGACCAATGCTGCTTAGCACTCAGAGGCTTTTGCCTCATTTATGAACAGGTACCTGCATATTTCACTACAAAAGATTTTTTTTTTTTAAAGCATGTGAGTTTCCATCTTATATAAAAGAAGAACCTAACTTTTGTCCAAGATCTTTCTTGAATTCTCCACACTAATTTCACAGAACACTGCATGTGGGTTGTCCATGAGTACGTCAGAATAAGCTTTTTGCTGTACCTGACCTACAAAATAGTTCAGGTGCTAATACACTAATCTTTTTATTCCTTGTTCTGGGGAAAAGAAAGGAGACCTAGGAAATAAATCTCTTGATTTACCATTTTACCACTTACAAGTTCCCCTTGTGGCTTATCAAAGGCATTTGATACTCATATGCTTAATTCTGCAAGTTCTGTTCACAGCACCTTCCTCCATTCATTTGTTATCCATCTGCTGATGACAAAAAGATCCACTACACACCAAGCAATGCAAAATCTGTAGAGAGAAAAGAAATAAGAGGGTAACTAGAATAAATGATGGCAGAAGAAAACATTTTTGCTGCCAAGTCATTCTTCAGGACTTACTGAAGGAAAGAAGCTGCTCCAAAGTCAGATGGATTCAGCCTCTGACTTAAGTGATAGAAAGGTAACAACTTTCTGTAACACCGCAAATACTTGCCCATAAAAAGCAAAAAAGTATTTCTGTGTAAGAAAAGATATAAAAACATCTTGGCCTCAAAAATAGGCTGTCACTAGAATGCTTATCTGCTTTCTAGTCAGACCTTTTTTTTAATATTGTTTTTAATAATATTTGAAATTATACACAGTCATGGTGAAACTATCAAGTCACCAAATAAAATATCCATACATTGGGATACAGTGAAAAAGAAAAAAACCATATAGTACTAGATAATTGCTGAACTGAAAATTATGCTTCAATCTTCTAAGAGAGCCTCATATTTGAAGCCTCATAGGTTGCTAATATGCTTCAATTAGCATTTTTGTGTTTAATCCTGTGATAAGATTTGGTACGATAGTACATAGCATCCATTTACATTACAGTTTTAAAAATCTTTTGAAAGGCAAGAGAGGGAGAAAAATAGATTCCTCCTCTTCTTAAGGTATCTCATTGTTCTAGTAGATACATAGAAATTGCAATGCAGCATTGGGCAAGAACCAAGTTATTTTTCACTATCACCTGTTGTAGTATTTGTTTTATCTCCATTTTTATTATAAAGGCAAGAATAAGACACTTGTAATATAAGGCAAGGATAAGAATTATTCAAAAGTAGAACACTTGTATTCTACAGATCAGTAAATGCTTTACAAATAATAATGAATTATATTTTACATCCCTACTGAATTTTTTTCCATCTTACAGCAAAGAAGCAGAACAACCTGGGATGTCTCACTAAAGGTCACCTCACCCACCCACTGGCATTTCAAGCCAATGCCCTAGCTAGAAATAAAAGCCCTAGGTAACCTGATTCCCAGTTATATATGCTAATCACTAGGCAAAATTCTGCCAGGAGATTCAGAAAGCCAGGGAGAGCCATGAGTTCAGCAGAAATGTCATTTGCTAAGGCCTGACTTCTGTGGCATTGCTGTGTCAGTCAGTTGCACCCCTGAAGCTAAACCACGTGGACCTGCAGCCTGGAAGAGAGCAGCACAGCTACTCATTTGGTGAAAGAAGACAGCTTTGCCATTTTGGTACCAAACACGGCTTTGCTCTTGTAGCTCTCTTTACATTCAAAACACCTTTTTGATTGTTGTGGGTTGACCTTGGTGGCCTCCTGGTACCTATCAAGTCACTCTATCCCTCCCCTCAACAGGCTCAGCTTCACTCATAACTCTCCTGCATCCTCCATCAAGGAAGGATGAGGAATGAGAGCTGTGTTCAGTTCATACCACTCGCCTCTGAGGTCCTTCCTTGCACTCTTCCCCTGCTCCAGTGTGGGGTCCTTCCCACCAGGGGCAGTTCTTCATGAATATCTCCAACATGGGTCCTACCCATGGGCTGCAGTTCTTCAAGAGCTGTTCCAGTGTAGGTGGTTTCTATTGAGTGTAATCCTTCAGGAATGGATTGCCTGGGCCACAGAGGAAACCTGCCGCTGTGTGAACTCCTCCTCACAGGCTGCAGTTCCTGCCAAGAGCCTACTCCAGTGCAGGCTCTCCATGGGCTGTGGCTTCTCTCCATCTTCTCTAGCATGGGGTCTTCCAAGGGCCACAGGTGGGTATCTGTCCGCCACAGACTTCCTTTGGACTGTCTGTAAAGGCTCCTTTTCATTAATGACTCCTGAATGTCTGTAATCGCTATTAACCGTTAAGACTTTTCTATCCTTCAGATACTTCAACGCACAAATAAAAGTCAGGTATGAAGAACATTCTGTATATTTTTGTTAAGATGCCACACTCATATCATAACAGCTCTCTATCTAAATAGATGCATGGAATCATGCAGGACAGGCTTTGACCTGCCTGTCCTGTTGAATTAAGCATACAATATAGCAATTCAACATAGATCTCTACAAGAGACTGCCAACAGTCCCATTTCAGAATCATCCACATACAAACAGTTCACATGAAAGTACATGATGTGTGTTAAAAGCACAGTTGTTCCAGGAGCAATTAGCCAAGGTAAACATTTTTGTTTGCCATCCTGAGGTCAGTAGAGTGATTATTTTGAACCCATTTAATTGTTTAATTATTCTTCATGAGTTTCTTCCTCAAGGTTTGTCTCTTGAGCTACTGTGGATACTTACCACTATGAAAACCTAGACTACTCTGAACTATTTCACTGTTACACTTTTGACACTGACACTGACATTGTTCTATTGCAAAAAAAAAAAACCCCAAAACAAAACACCAAAATCCAATCCCAAATACAAATTAAAAAAAAAAAATAATAACACTGCCAAAAAGGAAAAGAGGAGAGAGAGAACAAAGGGTGTCTGAAAAACTCACAATGCCAGTCTTTGTGAGTTTTCAGATATAAGTCTGAACAATTTACACAAACCTAAATGGTGTCCATTGATTCTGAGTTCTGGTACAAGGATCTCTATGTCTCTTAAACAGCTGAGTTTTCCTCTGAGATAAAGCTGAGGTAGTGTGTCAGGACAGACGTCAAAACTGGACTGGAGAGCAGACACTAGTCCTGAAAAACTCACTGCAGATACTCCTGAACAAGAAACTGAACATGATGCCTGAGCTAGCCCAGAAGCACTGGGGTGTGGTGGAATTCTAAATGGGTCACTGTAAACTGCATTCTGCATCCAAGTCTAATGTTGGCAAGTGAGGGAAAAGGTTGAAAAATGGGAAAAGTTTCTGATTAGAGGTTAGATGATCACAGTGGCCCTCTCTGGCTTTAATCTTTGACTCTATGAATAAACAATGAGAGTATTTAGAGTGCAGAGGGAAACAGGGAAACCTTACCAGCAGGTGCTCAGTTGGGTTCCCAATAATATTCACTGCTGGATTCCCTTGCTGGTCGGGGTCCACTGTTAATTGGATGGTGCTGAGAACACAAGGCTGGGCAAGAAATGATCGTGTTTCCCTGGGAAGCCTGTGGAGGTCTATCACCCATTGCAACTGGCACACCAGGAAACTTTCAGCAAAGTTGGCAGCCAGAGTTCTCTGTTGACAGCTTCTGTGTTTGGAAAGATTGGTTGAGAGGGGAAATTGCTTTTTTTGGGTCTGAGGGGAAAAGGTGAATGGTACTTCAGGGAAAGCTGTGAGAAATTTATTTTGCTGCTGATGTTTATTATGCTTGTTGTTGCACTATATGCTCAATTCATTATGATGCACATAATATTAAGCAAACTGCATAGCTATACAATTACTAGGCAAAGGTCATTGCACTGGGGATGACTTTTAGGATCTGTGAACACTGAAATGTAAACCCACTTAAGTGTTCACTTATTTTCGCAGTGATCTCTCTTCTTGGTGAACTGAAAAACATCATTTGTATAAAGGTACAGCTCTCTTGCAAATCCAATCTTTTCACTGGAATCAAAAAGAAATGAGAGGGAAAGCTCTTTCTTTCAAAATATTGCCTCAATTTGCCTGTGCTTTTAAAAATATTGTACAGTATATCTTTAAGCAGATAGCATTGGTATGGGATTTCCCCATGTCATTTACTTGTTAAAGACTGATATTTTATAGGGAAAATAAAAGACAAAGAGGAAGGTTAAAACAAAATGGAGTGCATTAAATATCTTTTTGGCAGCCAGATTGACTCTCTGAGCAACTAATTCTCAAAAAAGCCTCCTGCAGTATTGGCCTAAGTGTCCTTTGAACTAGGTTATGTACAATATGTAGAGAAAGAACAGCATCTGCTTAGTTTTCATATCATCCTTCATCAAAATTATTTTAAAAGCTGTTCCCCAGGACTAAAGGGTTTATTGCAAATAACAGTATTAATGATCAAGATACAGTTTGATTCTGTCATCATCATTCCAACAAAAGTACATACCCAAATGAGGTGAAACACTTCCCTTTGATTCCATCAAAGCCTTTTCTTAGTGTCATATTAACCACTTTATCTTGGATTTTATGTGTCACACTAGCTGAGGTTTAGCTTTCACAGCTGAGCATTGTAACACCTTTGTGAGCTTGTCTATAAACAAATGACTGGGCACCTTCAGTTGCTAAGGTCAACTTCATGACTGATGAACACGAAAATCCTCCCAGAAAATATGCTATCCAATTTTGGAAGTGAACATTAAAGGATGACTGCATACAAAGTGCTAACAGAGATGGAACAGAAGTTACACTGCCATCACAGTATTGCTGGCTGCCTTTGTCACAGAATTTTTTCTTCTTTAACACACCAACTCAGTCAGGGGGAATAACACTGTGTGAGAATGAGATAGATCCAGTATAGCACAAACTTAAGTAGCTTTAGCTTGAGGATTACCCATAGCCTGTTTCCCACAGATGTGTTGAATTTCAGGTTTCAGTTTTATTAAGCAATACATCACTTATAAGTTCCAATTTATTAAGGAGTAATACATCAAAATATAATAAAATAAAGTCATAGATAACAACTAAGTGATTACTCAGCTCCTTACTGCAGGGGATACTTGATTTTATATATATGTAATCATAGGTAGAGCTAGTCAACGCTGCCAAAAATGCCAGTGTACTGAAATTGCAACTTTTCACAGAAGTTCAGATGAAACTTTCATTGAGAAAGGTTTCATTGCTCCAGGACAGAATTTGTGATCAAAATGAGAGAGTGAGAGAGGCAGACAGAGACAGAAGACAGGAAAGAGAATAGCCTTGTGCTTGTAACAGTCACAGAAACTGAAGTCCCCTTAAAAAGACCCATGCCAACAGTCTGGTTCTCTTGAAATCCAGGCTCCTCACTGGAGCACTCCAATCTCATATCCTCTCTCTCATCTTCAAAAAGTTGTGGCTTTATCTTGTGAAATAAGAAAAGTTTTGAAGTTTCACTGAATTGCAAAGCTGTTTCCAACTCTTTGAATGAGAATTGAATCCCATAGTTTCCACAGCATTTTGTAAAGAAAGCATTGTAAAATGAAGAGACAATACTAGCAAGGAGTTCAACTAAAAATAGTTTCTTGTATGCAGTTAGGTAACCAGTTATTGAATTATTTATTAAAATAGTTTTCAGGTAATGATCTATCACAGCCATGCATTCTTCAATACATGCCTCACTCTTGTGCCCAGTTTTTTATGGAGAGGTGTTATAATTATTGTGTTTGTTATTTGGCCAACATTAATTATACAAAAAACATTATCTAAAAGAAAACTCATATTATTAGGATGCATTATTCCTGTGACAGATATCAGAATTTAAGCAACATTAATATTTTTTATTTATTAGGTTACATATAGAAAATTCATGGCAACTTTCTGAATTCATGTGTTCATAAAAATTACATTCTTAATTATGTTTTAATTATTTTAATATTAAAGCTTAATTCTGTACTTTAGCACAACTCAATTACAAAAAAGATTATTTTTCTTTTTCAAACTTACTGGGAGTTTGCTGCTAATAGAACAATAGAAGCTTGGAGAAAAGAGGCAAGCAGAAACTTGCCATTTCTTATCTGAAGCTTGCAATGGAAAGGCTTGACCCTCTGTGCTGGATAACTGCTAACAAAATGTATTACTCAGCAAGTACAGTTCTTAAAATGAAAAAAATACAAAAAAAATTTTAAAAAAAAAGAAAATTAATATCATATGACACAAAAAAACCCCTTCTCTTTGATTTATGTAATCTGCTGGTGCATCACTGTCTTTGCACTTCACCATACAATTAGTAAATTATGACTTATATCAGCATTAAAAATTACTGAGTTGGAAGGGAACCATCAGGATGATCAAGTCCAGCTTCTTACAGAAAAGGACAAGGCTGATCAAAGGAAAGCAGCAATGTGGTTTGACCAGAAAACTAGAGGAGGTGGAGGTAGGATTGAGAGTATGGGTGGCAGCAATTATTTTTCTGTTCCTATTACTACTTCAAATTAAACCAGTTAATAAAACAGCTTTAACTGCAGAAACTCATCTCTGCATTGAAGACCAGATGTCCATAGGGTGTCTTAGGCATGCCTCTAACTTTTGTCTCCATGCTCTACCAAATTTATGACTGGGCTTAATACACCTGTCTATATACAAACAATGTTTCTCTTTTATCCTGTTGACATGGTGAAGACAGACAGTCTTAACTTGTTTCTTGGCCTTAAATAATTAACAATGCTGGTAAAATTTCCAAAAGCATCTTTCAAAACAAAATATATTTTCTGTGTTGGCGCAATTAGTAGCCATCAATGAAGAATCTATAGGAAAATGATATAAAATATTTAAATTGTAATTAAAATTGAAAGAGTAGGCTAGGTACATATTTAGGCTTCTGTTTCAATAATTTATTATAATTGCAGTAATGTAACAGGAGAGCTGCTATGGCAAACATAGCTGTAGAATTACTGCTAGAAAGTTGGAAGAGTTTATGTAACAAATATGTTTCTTAAATACAAATGAAGCAAAAGAAATTGTAAACGTTATTTACAGTTTCATTGCAAGTCATGAGACTGAAATCAGATGGTGCAACTGAAAGATGGTGACTCTGCTGCCTTTCAGAGAAATGTAATTTATCTCATTATTTTAGGCGAGGTCTCTGCTTGCAGAGGAAAGCCACCTGCACCCTGTGACACTGCCCAAAACGTTCCCAGTGTGCCTGTGCCCCATCAGAGACCCCCATGCAGCCCCAAGCTGCAGACAGAGCTGTGGGCAAGAGCTGTGGCTTCAGGAACACGGATCGTCCAGAGAGATGGGAAGCAAGAAGAGAATGGGATAACAGAGCAGGTGTGAAAAGACAGCCAGTGAAACAAAAGCAAAGGCCAGAAAACAGAGCTTAGCTCTTCTATTTAGCTTAAAAATAACAAAAACAAGTGCAAAGTTGAATTACCTTTCTCTTTTTTTTCCAGTACAGACAGACCATCAGGTGGAAAACACAACTGTTCTGGGATGATACAAACTTTCTGGGCAAACAAAACATGAAAGGTTGCTCAACTCTGAATGTGTTTTCACTGAAAAAGCTCTGGTTTTTATCTCATGCAGTGAATCCACCCTAGTTGTCTTGATGTAAATGTGAAACAATGGTGCAGTAGAGTAATTTTACATTCAAATGGTATCCAAATCATACATGGAGCTGTGGTATAACTAAATTGTCCCTGAGATCTTCCTCAGATGGTGCCACATTGAAGTGACACACTTATCACAGGGATAAAATGCACTAGACAAGGACGTGAGGAAAGGCTGTACTTAGACTGTATTTTGTGTCCAATTCACCAAAATCCCCTTGCTCGCTCTGGAGGAGGGAGTGAGGACTTGGAGAGGGGCACCATGAGTTGTCAGCAGCCAGTGAGGTCTGTGTTCGGTTTCAGTGAGGTACACAGCACTGAAAACTGGCTCATCTTTATCCAGACTCTCACTTCAGTCGTCAGAGTTACTACTGAAATAAAAGGAGAGGTTTTTGAAACAAAGTAAAGTAGCTTGTAGAGCAAAAAGCACTCATCAGCTCATTCTTGGTCTGCAATGTGGTGATGGGCTGTTCTGAGAACAAATCTCAAAAGAAAAGTCTATAGACCCAAGGCAAGGAAAGCATCTGGGGCAAGAAAAAGCTTTCTCTTAAGCATCCTGGATAAAACCCGGCTTGAAGTGACTGTGAGACAGCACCAGAACAGAGATTAAGCTGGAGTGTTAGTCTTCCTTTGGGAGCTCATACTCAGAATTTCTGTTTGAGACTGAAAAAGTGCTTGACTCAACTGGTTTTAAAGTCACAGAATCAATGAGGTTGGAAGAGTCCTCTAATATCACAGGGTCCAACCATTAACCCAGCACTGCCAAATCCAGCACTAAACCATGTCCCTAAATGTCGTATCTACATGCCTTTTAAATGTCTCTGGGTATGGTGACTCCTCCACCTCCCTGGGGCAGGCTGTTTTGGCACTTAACACTTTTGATGAAAAAAAAATCTGGTGTCCAACTTAAACCTTCCCTGGTGCAACTTGAAGCCCTTTCACCTTCTGTTATCTCGGAGAGGAGAACATCCCTTACTTTGCTGTGGCCACCTTTCAGATAACTGAAGAGTGAGTCCCTGCTGAGCCTCCTTTTCTCCAGACTAAGGAATCCCATCTGCCTCAGCTGCTCCTCAAGATTCGTGTTCCAGATTTTTCCAAGGAAATAAAGTTTACCTTGTTTGCATGAGTCAGTTTCACCTCCCCTCAGTGACTTGAGAATTGTTTTGCCTGCTTAAGCCTCCTCTAACACGGTAGAGGTATCAAGGACACAAAGTCCTCCAAATATCACAGAAGCACACAGCCAGGTGGAGAAGAGACACAAGTTTGTGTCCCTACAACAGGGACTGGCAGGAGCTCAGGTGTCATTTGGACACCAAAGCAGTCTCTTTTTGACTCTCAGGAGCTCTCAGGAATGCTCCAACCACAGCAGCTATCCAACAAGGCAAAACCAAAGA
Source organism: Turdus rufiventris (assembly GCA_013186435.1). Lineage (NCBI taxonomy): Eukaryota > Metazoa > Chordata > Aves > Passeriformes > Turdidae > Turdus > Turdus rufiventris. Next base: position 1,497,594 of record PYHW01010255.1, on the reverse strand, counting down.
GAGCACCATGGAAAACTAAGCTATAGATTTTTGCTATTCCTAAGGTGTGGCTGTTTTCCCCAGAAAGTCCTTTGAAGCCTTAGAGCTGGCAGTCATCCTGTCATGTAAACCTAAGGAAACTCCTTGCAAATTCTATAGGCCATAATAATTTATTTTCTCTAGTTGGTTGCTCCAGAGCTGGAATTGAAATGAAATGCACACATTTCAAAATTTCACATTAGGCAAGCCTAATCTATACATATTTACACAAAACATAATGACTTCCACAGCCCCAAGGGTTGCATACCCTATAAACTTAGTTGCAGTAATTATTTATATTAAGAAGATATCTTCACAGCTAGAAGGGCTAGAAATAACTTAGGTTCTGTTCAAAATTTTCCAGGTTCTAGAAAACAGATTCATGACCCTAAAGTAAAAAAAATAAAAATAAAAAAAAATTAAAAGCACAAATACTTAACTAAAAATCCTTACAGTTTCACAGATTAGTTTAAATGACATTACACTAATCTGTAATTCTCCCAGAACTTCAGCAATGGTTCTCTCAGCACAAGCAATAGTGATTGCATTTTAAAGTACTACACTTTTTCCAAAATACATCTTAAGCAAGAAATTTGACATGAAAATACCAGTTTATAGAATTGTACCTGGACCTATTAAGGACAAGCAATAGAAAAGAACAGCTAGCTATTTTTTCTCTTACTACTTTATATGGAATTATGCAAGAGCAATTTCCCTAGATTATCATAATTAAGCAATAGAGATTGTACTTTTGTTTCAGCAATAAATATTTTCACATTTCCATTTGCACCACTAAGTAGCTCAAGAAATATTTACATTCCTTGCACTATGCCATGTAAAAGCTGTAATGAGAGCAAAACAAATTGTTGGGATCACTTTTTAGGGCAATAAAACCTTAAAATATTACTAAATAAAAAGCATAGTTTTCTAGTAAAACCCACTGAAATCTGAACCAGAGTTTTAAAATGCCAGTCTGGGCTTTGGATACCTAATTTGCACAATTTTAATGAGATGTGAACCGTCAGTTTTACGTTTTACAAATGCACACTTACTAAATAGATATCTCAGCTATACACAGCCAAAAATTATTATTATAAAACTATATAAATATTGGGAACTGGAAATAATCCTGACCCTATGTTATCCATTACCTGTACATAACACTCTAATGTAGAAAAAATGAAATCTTTCTGATATATTTATTTCACTGATAAAAATTAAAATTAAAAAAACCCAAAACATCACTGACAAAAATTGTCATCCTTCTTGCTTCTTGCTTTTAACTATTTACAGCTTTTATTTTTTGCTCAAGTAGATGATGGTTTCCAGTGTTCTTTTAATTTCCTATTCTAAGCTGTGATTTTTTTTTTTTTTTTTTTTTTTTTTGGGATCATTAGCATAATGTAAAGACTGGAGCATAGGTATTCCCCTTAACAGATTAATCCTTTCCACCTGATTTGCTAAGGCATATGTTCTAATAATTATGTTTTTCCTCCTGAAAATGTACTTACTCACTTAGCAACAGTATATTACTATTATTATAAATTCTTCAAAAAGGCAATTGAGTTATTTGTGTTCTCCTGTATTTCCAATTTCCTTTTTTTTCCTCACTGTTCACCTCAGAAACTGGTAGAAGGTGTTACTTCTTTTTACCTAAATGGTCAAGCAAAATATAGAGATGTCCATGAGAAACAGCTGACAATAAAATTGGGATTAGTCTTTAT
>PYHW01010255.1:1460943-1486126 GCA_013186435.1 Turdus rufiventris | reverse complement strand
AACCTTGATTTAAAGCCCAACTCAGCACAGGGCAGATACTGCTTTAGGAGGGTTCTAGTAATAGCACCAAGAGCTCACAAATGAATAGCATGTGCCTGTCTGGATCAGGCTGGCCAAACAGCTTTGAACATCACACTACATGACCCTTGACACAAGACAGGTTGATTTATTACACTGTTAGCCCTCCTGACAACAGGCACGGTGGGCTTGGCACTGTCTGGTCATTTTTCAAGCTCCTTGCACATTACTGGCACCTATATTCTCTGACATATTACACCAGACAGCTCAGCTACAGAATACTAAAAGCCCCTCTCTCCAGCATCACTCTTTTCCTCTCTCTCTGTTTTCCCAGGTAGTGGATGAATATATTAATCTAATGCAAGACAGGAGGTTAATATTCATATCAGCAGAAAGAATAAATATGCATGATGTAAGTAAGGTCAAAAGGATGGAGTAGAGGGTGTTACAATAATGCATTTGCTATGATTCTTATTAAGTGATCACCAATTACCCATAAAAGATGTTCCCTGATCCAGAAAACACACTCCCATAAAAGGCCCTGCCTTTTGTGTGTCAGGGAGTAATCCAAGACAGGGACAATCCAAAAACAGATTTTTTGAGTAAAAGTCACAATATCCTCTACATTTCAGAGGGTTAAAAACTGCTGCAGTTCTGTAGTAGTAAGAAACTATGTTTCTTCAATGGTCATGGCCAGAGCACCAGGTTTGTAGACTCTAAGGACAAAAAGGCTTACTTCTACAGCAAGGAAAAACAGCTTAAAGCTCTTAAACTAGGCACAGCTTCTGAATGTGCTTTCAGTATTCTTCATGCTGCATGTGTTCTTGTGTTCCATCACATGCAGGGCTGGCATGGTAACTGCTGGAGAATATCAATGCAGAGCAGCACAGCGAGGAGATAAGTCACTTGCAGCTGCTAAGACAACCATCACTGGACCATCCTCCAAGAGTGACCAGGACTACTGCACACCACAGCCAGTCCTTCTGTACCCACTGTAAAGGCAATGAACCAGCCCAGACATCATGTGCTGTCCTCACTCTCTGAAGCAAACTTTGCAGCAGTCATCTGACCAAACACTGCCATCAACTAAAATTCTGCCTGATGTTTGCTACAATAAAAGAAACAAACCTTAGGGTAGTCCTGGGCAAGGCATGCAACTCATTTTAGGGAGTCACTGCCAAAGATATACTTGATAATACCAGGGTGAATTTCAGCATCCCTATAAGAGTGAGAAAGAAAAAGTAATCACCATGGGTCTAACAGCATAGAGATTTGATAGGGAATTGCATAGAATCAGAGAAGTCCAATTAAGGTTTAAAAAAAATAAGCAGCTAAAGGATAAAATACATGTAAATGGCAAAGGGAGCTGTTTTAAGGCATCACTGGGAAGGCACACTAGAAAGCAAAAGGATTGATAAAGACTTTTTCCCTCAGCCCCACATATACTGTCACAGAGGGGTGGTGAGAAGACAGCCTGCTGAAAACAGAATCTTTGTGTAAATAAGGAAATAAGGAAAATGGGAAATATGCAACCTGTTAAAGGCATAAAGAGCATGGAAAAAAAAACCTTTTCCCAACACAGTATCCCTGCCAGTGGTCATTTTAGTAAACACCAAAGTGTCAGGGCAATATAAAAGAAGACAAGACCATAACAGACTAGTTAAATGAATGGTTTGTATCACTGTTCATAATAAAGAAGTTTTTCATCTTTCAGTTCTTCTTTGCAGGGTGATTATGCTAAAAAATCACTTAAAGGCTAAGGGGCAGGAGAGGGAGGTGCAGAAGAGCCAGCCCAGACTGTACTTATTCACACCTTCTTCAAAATCTGGGTACTGAGTTGTAATTTGAAATCTGCATTAGCTTTGGCACTGAAACACGATGCTAATTTTTTTCAGAGATCTCAGAGGAAATGGAAACAGCACAAATTTTCATGCTAGGTGAAGTGGTTACACCAAGCAGAAAGCATAAAGTTAGAATACTTGTTCAAATGCAACTGTGAGTGTCTAATTGACTTTTGTACTGGGAGTAATTTCCCACAAACCACTTAAAATTGTTTGAAGGAGCAATGGGCAGGTAAAGCAAGATTATACAAAAGAGCCTGAAGACACCCATTTACAGAGTCTCTTTAGACTCTGCTACACACCTTGCATATATAAATTATTCTTTAAATGATGGGGGGAGATAATCAAGAATAAAAGGTAGCTCACACTGCAGGAATTTCAGTAAGGCAGTTTCCCAGGGAGCTACAGTGGAGTCTGCCTTGCTCAGTATACCTCAAATGGCCTGTGTAAGATCACTGATAGTGACAAATCTTCAGGATGAGACAGGTTCACTAACCCTACAGCAGAGGCTTTTGAAAGGTCCCCAGTCTTCAATGCATGGGTTGTCAGCTGAACTGCAACACTGACAACTGCAAAATCATTATCATCATGGGAAAAACAGCTGTAATATGTTAAAAGTCTACATATTAACTACTGATGCTTAAGAACATGGCATAACAATGGCCCATGTGAGCCAGGTCCACCTTGCACAAATTTCTGCCTGAGACCAACAGCAAAAGCTTAGAGAGAAGCATGGAAAGGAAGCTAATGGTTCTTTCCCACCATATTCTCCCATTCCCTGACATTGTGATGCCTGAAACTCCTGAACCAACAGCATTCCTCCTTTTATTTAATAGCCATTGATTAATTTTTCTGTAAAATGTAAATTTGTGGTATTTGTACTATGCTGTAGCAACAAGTTCCTCAGTGAAGTACTGCATTTTATAAAAAAAAATTAGGACAGTTCTCTGACAGCTCAGTGGCCTGGAGTAATCAAATGAAGAAGTTGCTATTAAAAAGGGAATTAAATGGGAAGATGCAGCAAGAAAAATAGGAAACATCATAAAACCATGGTGCTGATAAATGGTGTACTCACATTTTGATGACTGGACCCTGTACAGGTCATCCCAAGAAAGAAAAGTTAGAGTCTGTAAAAGACTGTAGGGCAACAGAAAGATTACCATATGTGAAGTCTTACATAGGCTGATGTTTTAAGTGAAATAAAATACTTCAGCTTGTAAAAAGAGGAAGGAATGATAGAAATAAATCAGAGCCATTTGAAAAGGAAGAATTCAAATGTAGGAGTGAGAAATAGCTCTTTAGTTTCCATAATTCTTCCGTTTTGACTTCTCCTAGATAACATCCATAGAGATTCGATTTTTTTTTAGATTTTCCAAGAGCTAGAATAACAGGAGAACAAAGCTGCAAGTAGTTGCCATTGACATTTCAGGTTTTACTTCAGGAACTGGGAAAAGTGAAAAGAGATCCTAGCTGTTTCTGCTATTCCAGAGAGCTCACAGTGAGATACCTTTTGTGGCCTTAACCATGTTTGAGACAGGAAACTGTGCTCTTTAAATCCTTCCATCCTTCTTGGGCAGGGAGGTTGGAGCAGGTTTCCCACTGTGGTTCCTTCCAACTTGATCCACTCTGTGATTCTGTTAAACCAACATAATCAGCATTTTCCACGTGACAGCTTCTTTCAAAGAATTTGTACAGACCTCAGTTCTGCAACAAGGTATTTGCTGCCCTGTTTTTCCAGAGGACACTCATTTTATCCTCTGGGAAATGAAAAGGGGTTGGAAATCAGAAAAGGAAACATCCATATAGAACTCTACTATGAAATAAAGACTTTCTGAAACATCCCAATAATCCATTTGTCCTCTACACAGACAGTGTAGCATTCAAAGAAGAATTAGCTAAGGAATACTGTAGCATTACTGTGATGTAGCAAGAGAAATGTTTATATATTTAAAGAATTTTTTTTTCAGTGTAAACTTAGTATTAGAGAGCTGTTTCTGAATCATTGCTGCACCAAAAGCACAAAGAACTTGGGTATAAAGCAGACTTTTTTCTCCCCTTGTTAATATAATTTGAAAATGCACTTAGAATCACTCTATTAGATTGCAATATGTAAAATATGTAGGGAAACATTTGATGCACATCAGATCAGGATGTGACTTGAAGAAGAGGTGTATGATGTGAATTTTGTGTATCATTTCTGATGTGTGTCGTGTGTGATGTATGATTGTGGCTCTAAGAAACCAGTGTATGCTCTTTCTCTTCCCCAAAAGCTATTTGATAGCATCAACACAATGATGGCTCCTTACTCCAGTCTTGTGATGCTTTTGAATATGATATAGATTTGTGTTCAACAAAGAATTTGCCTTTTTATTAACCGACAGCTAATTGGCTGATGTTCCTTTTCATGTTTGTAAAGGTGAAATTCTCCCCATGTGTCTGTTGGAAGCTGCAATTTTCCTTTTTTTTTCACTCTTAATCTGCTGCTACTTGAGAACTGAAAGAAAAAAAATCTACTGTAGATAAGCCATAAATGGCATATTTGAGTACCCTTTGTCACTGAACAAACTATTCATGTGCTAACATTATAGCAAAGCAGGTAAGAACACAAAGAGAATTCCTAATGCCCAATTTCCATGAACTAAATCTTTAAACTTTCTATACATGTCTAAATCATCCCTAAACTGTGGTGACTCAGCACACCTCCAAACACTTCAGTATATTACTTCATCCTGACAGTGTGTGTTACAAAAGGATGGGGATGGTCACCATCGCTCTGCACGTCCTGATAGAAACACAGGTGTCTAAGCTGGAAGTAACCTGTGGTCTGCCAAGGAAAGATCCACAAATCCAGAAGTGCAGGATACCCAGGAAAGCATATCCACTGCATGTATTAGAGAGAGACAGAGATAACACATTCTCTGAAGTTTTTTCTAAGTAACAATAATTATGAAAAAAATAGCAAAGAATCAAGACTTTGGAAACCTGGAAAGTCTGAATTCTGTCAGATAGGAAGCCTGCAAGAAAGATGGAGAGAGACTTTTTACAAGGGCATATAGGGACAGAACAAGAGGAATGGCTTCAAACTTGAAGAGAATAGGTTTAGATTAGATATTCGAACAAAATTCTTTACTCAGAGGCTGGTGGGACATTGGAACAGGCTACCAGAGAAGTTGTGGCTGTCCCATCTCTGGAAGTGTTCAAGGCCAGGTTGGATGCAGCCTGGAACAACCTGGTCTAGTGAAAGGTGTCCCTACCCATGGCAGAGAGGTTGGAACTATATAATCATTAAGGTCCCTTCAATACAAACATTCTGTAACCCTCTTCAGGTAATGTATGCTTATGGTACTCAGCATTTGAACAGATACTGCTGTAAATTGAACTAAATTATATCAGATGTTTTCAGAACTGACCCATAATAGAGATATTATTTTCTTATGAAATTTTTTAATGATTTCTTGCATTATACAGTAATCTTTGTGTATCTCACCCCTAGCCAACCTTTATAAAGTAATCATTAGTTATATTTATCCTACTTGCCATAGAAAAATATTAGTCAAATTACAATAGTCAAACATGGTATCAAGACAATATTCCATTAAGTCACAAACAAAGAAATTGATAGAAAAGTAATCATAACAGGAATGAAGTCTACTATTTTTCAAAATAGTTACAACGTTCTTGTTTTTGTGTAAAGTAGTCATCTAACATATATGGATTTCAGTATCAAGTGGGAAATTGTTCTTCAAATTGGAATATGCATGGATGGATGGCTGTGAAGTCTGTAAAGTTGATCAAAACAGTGATTTTACTTGAAAGGGTTGCTACCAAGCCAAAAAGAGGGAGATGACAGAATTTTCTAAGGGTAAATGTATCCTATTTAGTATCGTCATTCATGGCTTTTAGAGGGAAAAAGGAAAACAGTGATCCTCAAATTTGCTGATTAAACAAAGGTAAATCACCATGGAAGCAGAAGAGGAAAAGTAGTCATGGAGGACTCTGTAATAGAAAAGAAGCATAACAAAATGTAAAAGAATAATAACAACTTTTACCATTAGAGTAGTGATATACTGAGTAGTGATACACTGACTGATCACAGAAGTATGGATGATGATGCATCTCCAATCTACAGGCAGATACACCAGTCTACAGAATAACCTCCTCATTACCACAGATAACAGAGATTGTTGATATTGTTCAAAGGACATCAAACAGGTTTTTAACTTATTAAGAAGATGAAAAGAATGAGGACAGCAGAATTTTAGGCATCTGATATTGGGATATTACATGATTCTAAAATATTGCATAGCTTTCCCTACCAAATGTAGGAGACCTTATTTATTCCTGGTTTACAATGTTCCAGAAGGAAAAATACATCCTTTGGCGTATATGATGGGTTTTATTTCACTGATGAACTGATAGCTGAGTTGTAGTTTTTAATACCAAAATAATTTTAAAAATCTATATTCCCCAGTTTATCTGAAATGGGAAATATAGGGCTCATTTTTCATTTGCAAATCTAACTCTGTTGCTGTCACTGTACAGAAACAGCATGTTTTCAATAAAGGAAGTGAGCATCCATTAAAAGCCTCTGCAAAGGAGTTGCAAAAAGTGCAATTCAGATTGCTGTAAACCACTAAGATTGCTTTTCAAGAGGAAACTTCTTGTTCAAGGCTTTGCAGTTCTGGCAAAGGAATGTGATTCCTCACAAGCTAAGGAGAATCCTGGCCCTTCTATCCAAAAATGTGTGCGCAGGGGTGACAGTCTTCAGACACAAAGATGCATAAAACCCAAGTTATTATACTTCAAGCTCTCTTAGAAAGACATACCCACTACTATTCACAGGGATTCAGAACTGATAAGTGTGGTTTGGTAATAAAAATAAGGGACCTCTATGACAGTTTGCCAGATCATTTTGCACACATATGGAGCCAGGAGCAAAAAGAAAGCTCCCACCTAAGTAATTAGTTTTAAAGTTCCAGCACTTACATGATATTTTTTCTCTTCAGTCTTGATGGGGGGGGGGGGGGAAGCAGATTTGTCAAGCTTGGAACATTGCTCAGAAATCTTTCATTTCAATAAAAAAGTTCTTCATCTTAGGATATACTTCATGTTCTTGTGGCTCAGAACATTCCCTCTTAAAAAACTAGTGGAGATTTAAATACCACAAGTTCCACGAAGTCCCACATCCAAGTCCCTGTCAGACCATCAGACCATCCTTAACTGAACTCTTTGAAGATCTAATATGTAGCTATTCATTGAAAACAAACAGGACTGACAAGAAAGACTTGAATTTCCATGCGATAAAAACAGAGATACTTCAGAGGCATGTTCCTCTGTGGAAATAGTATTCTAATTATCTCATAGTGAGGTGGAAGACACAGACCAATTTTTAAATGTGCATTTTATTCCATTTCATCACCACATATAGCAGATATATATAGATATAAGAGATTATTAGATTGGGCTAGATTTTTAACCAGACTAACAGTAGCCATCTTTACTGATGAGATGCCAGTGTTAGGTAGGGGGATTTTTACTCAGTTTGGAAAGGTACTATTTACTTTGACAGTAAGTTTTAGATGTCACTCAAAATCCTTGACTGGGAGTGGTAGTGGAATTTTAATTCAATTTTGAGGTATGCCACAGCTACCCTTATCAGAGAAAATGGAAGTCAAAATCACATGTTTTTGTTTAGAAACAGAGGTCTGCTTAACTTTAGGTTTTAGAAGGCAGAACAACTTTCACTGACACCATTTAGTCTGTTTTCAAACCATAATAGGGTTTCACTGAAACCATTTTACCATCCTAACCTTACATTGTAATGGCTTCATAATGGCACTGTCAAAAAGGTCCTTACAGACTTGTTCTGAAATGGTTTTCCCATAATAACTTCATATCTCTGACTTCATTGTAATGATTTCATTGTGAGGTCATGGACTAGCAATGAATCCCTTTTGCCATTGAAATCTTAGAGCTCCTCATTACAGCCTCAGTCACCAAGCATTGTGGTGGGGCTCCACTGGATAACAATGAAACCCTTTCCTTGAGATGCATTAGGCTCCAATAATATTACCACCCTAATGATATAGTCAGGGGTTAGGAAAGAGTGAGCCACCCCCTTGCTCTTTTCAGTGTTTCAGTTCAGTGTTTGATGCTGGGGGCTGAAGGTGCATGGTTTGGCTTCTGAACTGCTGCCCCTTCTCTCGTAATTGTGAATGGTGGCTACACACCCTGCAAGAATAGCCAATTTTAAAAGAACAAAAACAGTAAAAGAGTCTTTTTAGTGCTTCTGGTCCCCAATTCAGCACACACTTAAGTTCATTCCTCTTTAGCAACAGGTCTAAGTATGTGATTAATTTTAAACCTGGATACAAATCTCCTTAACTCCAGCATGATCTAAATACATGGGCAGGTGCCTTCTTTCAAGTCAGACTTGTGAACATTGTCTGCAGCACTCAGCTCATATTCTCACATCCTCAACCTAGCTGCTGAAAGAAAAACCCTGAAAAGTGATGCAGGTTCTGAGCTCCTGCCAGAGTTAGTGGAACCACTGAGCCCTACAGATGTGGATTTACATCCTCAGCTCTCCCATCAAACCCAAAGCCTTCCAGTCCCAAAACTCTCCACTTCTACAGAAACTTGTACCTACTCTGTTTATTTAGCTTTGACAGAACAAATACTCCTGATAAAACTTCTTTAATCAAGCTGACCTAATGAAGCAGACTACTCCCTCTTGTCTCTCGGCACAGGCTATCTTCTGCCAGAATCCTAAAATCCTTGCTATAATTTTCCCTTCCTTGTGGACTTCAAAAAAATATATTCTCAACATGCTTGCATTTTAGACTGCTGAAACATTGAATTATAATTGTTCTGCAATCATCCCAACACAAGTTCCACACTGACTGATGCTCCTTGTGCTGTCACAGCTGTTGCTCTAAAATCCTCCCACCTTCACATCACTTGCTGATGCTGACTTAAAAGATGAGGAAAACCAATTCCCAAGTCAAAACATGAGCTATACATGTTATTTGCTACCTCACAGAATATGAAAGGAACCTAGGGGTGCTGCTGCATTTGAAAGCTCCATAGAGCTAAGAAAGAAAATTGGAAAAATGTAATTGTCTTAACGGCTCAGCTTCTCTAAAACAGATAAACAGGGAAGCCAAGCAACAGGCTCAGTCATTCTTGCCATTGCCCTCAGTTTGATAGAGATGGTATTATTAATGGAACCTGTAATAGTAAATATAGGCTAGATTTTTTTCTCTCTTATTGTTGAAGCTATTTCAAATGTTATTTTTATGTGTTTGTGCATGGATATGCAAATATGTCCAGAATAACTCTGTAAACCCAGGGGTGCTTTTACAGCTTGAATCCACCAAGAAAGAGATAGTTTGTAAAAAACAGGTGAATAGTGAACTCTTTTAGTTAGTTGGGTATTTTTCAATTTTCAATTTTTTTCAAAATGTTGTTTCATTCAACACAAAAAGTCCTTTTGAAATCAAAATAAAATGCTTTGCTTTCAAACACCTGCTAAACAATTCCAAAATTTATTGAGGGACAATCTTTCAAAACCCTGTGTTCATATCCTCTGTTTACTTAAACAATGGCTCAGCAACCACTGGATGAGAAAGTCCTATTTTGGTACCTTCTACCACCTCTAAAGAAAATGTTGCCTACCTGGTTTCACTATATTCATTCAGATTTTCCCTATTCAGTGACAAATTTTCTTTCATTTTTATTACGTCAAACTCTTTTCCAACACATTTCTAAAAAAAAAGATTAAGAGGATATCTTACCAAATACACATGTTTTCCCCTTTGCAATCTGCAAACTACCTGGATAAAACATAAATTCATCTACCAAAGACACATATCTCTTCCAGAACAAAAGAAGAACCAAGAAAATTAGTATTTCTCTTATAGTTTACTATGATCTACAGGCCCACTTATAAAAAGATTGTTTTAAATAAATTGCCTCTAAATCCATAAAATAAACAAAGTCTCATTTCATGAGCATTAGTCAATTAATCTGAAAATAATCCCATAAAGATTTTATTTAGAGCTCAGCACTTTCCTAAAAAAAAAAAAAAAAAAAACAGTGATGCAGACAAACGGCTTTCAGTTACAAAGGTGTAGCTGCACATTTTTAATTGAATATAGTCTTTATACTGACTCTATACTAAAAACAAATTACTTTATCCTAATATTCAATAGCAATAGCCAATACTCAACTCTCATCATCACCATGTGAAAATGGTCTTCCTGGGCCAGTCACCTACTTAATACAAGTTCTTATCAAACCCTGTTACATTTGGCTGCATAGCTTTAAGTACATGTAGCTTAAATCTTCTTTAGTGTAATTTAGAGTCCATGGCACATATATACAAGTCAAAATGGCTATTAGAGAAAATGCTATCAGAAAAAAAAAAATTGGATAAATGAAGTCTGAAGTCCAAAATCCTTCTGATTTAAGTGAAAGACACTTTCTCTTTTAACTGAATGCAGTTGTAGTGACTCAAGCATTCTTCACCTCTGCCATTTTTATGGCTCAAAATATTTTCAAACAACAGAAAGAATATAGCTGCAGCTGAAAAAAAAAAAAAAGCTTAGAAAATCATGGGTCAAAATAATGCAAGATGCCCAAAATCTTGAAGAGGTAAAATGTGTTGAAAAAGAGGGACTACAGATTCTGTAAGAATTCCAAATGTAGAGAGAATATAAGGCACTGCCAGACAACCATATAACCCCAAGATTATTACACAAATGACCTTATGGATAAAGTATCTGTAGTGAGACTTCATACCTGCCTCTTCTACACTTCATGGTATTAGGCAAATTGTTGGGGGGAGGAGTGGGTCAGAGAGGAGAAAACACCTGTGGGCCAGAGTATGGGGACAACTAGATAAAGAAGAGTTAGATAAGCAAGACATGTTTAAGTACGCTGCATTTTTGCTGCAGGTTTAGGAAATTCCAAAGCCTTCCTAGGTGTGTCTGCAGGGAGTATTACTGTGTGTAATTTTGCTTGAGTGTTTGCTATCTCTGAGCAAAGCAGGCAAGACTTATGAGCATCTCCAGGTTGCTAATTTCTCAACCAGCAGAAGCTGCCACTGGGAAGTGCCCTTTGATACCACCAAGCACTGCTCTGAAAAAGCACATTCCTGAAACAGAAAATATTAGAGATGGTGTCAGTAGTTGACATTATAGTCCTGGAGGAATGATAAACCAAAGCTCTGCTTCAATTTGAGCTAGGCTACCAGTGAATCCAATATAAAGAATCCAATATAAACAGGCATATCAAATATGCTTTAGCAGCCTAGAAGCACAAACTTCTCATGTTTTCTGGGACAACGTGTATCTTAAATCATGTAGTGCTTTAAAAAATCTCAACTAAATAGACTTACTAGAGGTTTATATTGCATGTTAGATTTGCTGTGTTTGTTTTGGTTTTTTAACCACCATTTAGTGATGTTTCTTAAACATGAAACAAAGAAAGAGCTGTTTTGTTAAGTATAAAGCCAACTATGTTTTATGCCTTTCCTCCCTTCTGCCCATATAGGTGTACCTCAACACACTAAGTTTAGTCCTGTGCTGTAAAATTGACTTAAAAGTCATGCCATAACAAAATAGAAGCATGTATATGCACATATATGCACCGCCACCTTTAATTCTGCACCTTTTACCAAGAAAAGTATTATAGTGAGAAATAGACACTGCAATGTTTACCTTAAAGCTTAAATAATTAATTTACTTGACAAAATTCACATCTAAGCAGCTCCAGTTCTACTAGGTTCTTCCTTTCCACAATGCTCAACTATTCCCTTTTTTCATCACTCATTTCAGCAAGCACTGGGGTGAGATGTAGTGAATATGAGCAGAGGTGGCAAGGACAGAGTATCCTGTGCATGCAATAATAAAAATAGGATGTCTCTTATCTTTTCCACCCCAACCAATTCTTAAGTTTCCTTTTACAGGCTCTCAGTGACTAACTCTGCTCTGCTAAAAGATGGCTCAGTGTGTCCCTGCTGGGTGGTCAGACATGGTGCTATCTCACACATCTGAGAAGAAGCAATTTGAGGCACACACTGCTTTCTCCTATTTTGGGAAGAAAAAAAGAAAAAAAAGGAAAAAAAAAGAAAAAAAAAAAAGAAGAAAAAAAAAAAGTTGGAGGGAAAAAGAAGGGGGAAAACCTGGTCAGCCTGAAATTGCTGATCAGATCCTTTACCTTAACTATTTACACCACTCAGAATGCAAATTATTGCTAGTAAAAGCGTGATTACCAAAAAATCCACTCTGCCATCATCTTTAGACTAAATATACATATTAGACAGAATTGCCAAATCTCCAGTGACATGTGGCCTCTGCAATTTCTGTGAATTCCTGGAAGGTAAGTGTTAATTACAGTATGTGGACAAAAACTAATGACTTGTTTTGGAGTTAATGTCCCATTCAAAAAGGATTACTGTTGTTATCAACCACATCAGGCAATTAATGGCATCCATAATGCTTAAAAATTAACAGTGGCAGCAGAGCTGAGTGACTGTTTTGAAAAACTGGTCATTCCTTGGAGATTAATGAGCAATTTTCTGTCAGAGAGCAGGATGCACTCTGGTAGAAAACTGACAAAAGAGGCATCATCCTCAGGGGATTTTTTTTAACAATCCATTTTGCTGCGCATATTTAAAAGGAAATTTGGTAGATATCACTTCCATTCCAGAAGTATATTCTCATTTATTTTTCCCCTTAAACATCATAAGCCAATATATGACAAGTTACACTGAACTGGATATCTAGAATCTAAAATGAATAATTACAGGGGAAGAACCAACAAGGTGTAAAACACTGCATAAGGATTTTTTCCAATTGCTTTCATTTAGGTTTGTTAGACAAATAAATACCAGCATTGTAGGCAATTAGATTTCACTTAAATCAATCACAATCAATTAATGTGAACTGTTTCCCTATTTTTGCTTAATTGTGTCTAAGTAGGTACTCTTGTTTTAAAGTAAAAATTTCAGAAGAGTGTGATTAAATAAATTTAATTAGAACTATAATGAGTGTGATTCATACTATAAAGTTGAAGTGTGGTTTTAAAACATATATCCTTTTGTAAAAAAAATCTCCACTTTAAAACTTCCTTTTTTTGAATTTTAAACCAAAACTTAGCCAAGACTCTATTTTGCTTCCCCATTCACCAGTTTGGTGATTGACTTATACCTGCACAGACTGAGACTTATCAGATGTGTAGTAGCCAACACAAACCTAGCACAAAGTATAGAAGGGGCCAGCAGCTCCCAACCATCGCAGCTCACCCTGATATCTCACATGAAAAGCTGTGACCCACAGCTTGTGGGCTTGCAGTTCATGTCCAGGTCTGAGTTTCCTTTTCTTCCCTGAGGGTTGCTGATGCTCCCTACCTTACTTCGCTCACAGAGCCTCAGCAAGTTCATAATTTATAGATCTCCAGTCCACTTCTAATAAAATTATACATCACCACCAAGGGCATCCTCTCTAGGCCTGGAAGAGACTGGCATATATATATAATCAGTTTATGGGTAGGTGGAGGAAAAGTTTCAGAGTGAAAATATTGCCAATTGATTCGTTTTGCACAGAAATCTTCACAAATTATGCTCCTCTTTCAGAGGCTCCAGAATTGTTTCAGCTGTTTGTGATGTACCCCTGAGCAGATCTCGTCCTGTCAGTGAGCCCAGATGACAGAGAAACAGTGGAACTTGCTTCTAGAGAAAGGAAAGCAAAGGTGGAAAGGTGGAACAAAGAAATCAGGAGGCACTGATTCCCTCAGAGAAAAGTCTGCAGAGGTCTAGGCTTTCCTGAGAAATGTCAGGCAGGTGAAAAAAGAAAAGGAAACAATAAGGGAACTAGGGAAGTATTAAAAAACATATTCAGAGCCACCTGGGTGAATTACTTTCCTTTTCAAGGACCTTTCTGAAAACAGGCAGGTTTTTTTGTCTCATTCAGGATTTACACATCGCAGTTTCTAGAAGTAACCCAGTGCAGGGTCCCTGACAGTGTTTCTGAACAGTCTCCTCCACTCCTCATCTTGGCTGCCGTGGCTTTAGCTGCAAGGCTTGGCAGTGCTCCACAGCTCTGTCCCCATGTTCTGGTGGCTCCTCTCCCAGCATATGGTCGATTCATTTTTTTCCCCAGCTGCTACTCAGGCAGGGAGACCATGCTCTCTCCCAGCTACAGACCTTTGTTCAGAAACAGGGAATCAATTTTCTCCTTATTAAAGGGGCACGAGGAGCAGAGGGGAAGTGAGAAGGAATTCACATGAACCTCAGGCATCCTAAGCCACGTGCTGATACAGGATTTGGCTCTCACTGAATAGTCAGTCAGGGCAATTCAGACTTGGTGTGGGCCACTATTTAGGAGTATGTGGCAACCAATCTCCTTTCCTCCCTACTGTCTTTCCAACCCATTTATCCTTGACATTCTACTTCTTGGAGGCTCTTCTGAAGCTTAGATTCCTCATGGATTAAATTACATGGTGCCTATGCAAAAATGTGAGCTCCTAGTAGGACTTCAAGGGACCTTCTGTGTCTTTCAGTAGCAAGGCCAAATGAACAGAAATAAAGAATTGACTCACCTCTCCTTGAATTATAGTGGTGTGATTTGACTAACCAGTTAATGGTAAAGTCAAGCAGAAGTAGTGCTGCAAACTTATCTGACTTTGTTTATGAATTGCTTTAACTATTCTGCAAATAAGGACCTGTAAGTTAAAACGGGTAAGACCATTTGACATGTGGAAAAGGTACACTGCAGGACTGTCAGTGGCCCACACCTCAGAAAGCCAAAGGAATAAAACTCAAAGGAAGAAAAGATGGGGCCTGAGTTGAAGAAGTTGGTACAGCAGGGAAATCAGATCAGTTCTGTAGTGAAGGTGATTTTTACACACTCTCATCAAGAAATCAGTTACCTACATGAAAGAGAAATATTTTGTGGCTTGCTTGCTTGGCAGCTGGCTACCAAATGACCAAGGGTAGTGGCTACTGGAGTTGTTCGAACCTTTTTTCAACCAAGAAACTTATTGTTTGCTTTCAGTTTCTTCTAAATAAAATAAACAAAATATTATCAAGCACAGATTGAGGAGGAAAAAAAAAAAAAAGAGTAAAATTTTCACATTAATAGGGTACTGAACTAAGAGAAATTTCAAGCAACAAGACTCTCAGCCACATAGCCAGAAAACAGAAGAATCTCAAGTACAAAAAACATCAAGAGACATTTTCATTTATCACAGTTTCCATGATTTTTAATTGTCTGGGATGGTGTTGTGAGCATAACAGCATAAGAGTCTGTTTAGATAATGGATTTATGGACAGAAAAATGCAAAGGGAATGGATCACAGGCTTCACAACAAGAGCCATGTCAGGGTCACAATTCAATAGGTAAGGGGTTGTTAATAAAGAGCATGCTGGCCTTTCCACAGGTGTCTTGTAGCCCATAGCAGAATGCAGAGAGACAAATTTTGCCCAGGTCCCTACTTTGTGAATTAGGAATCATGACCTCCTGTACAAGATAGTTCAAAGGACAATTCAAAACATTTTGCTATGAAATACTCTGTGGGAGTAAATTGCATCAATTTCTTTAATCAAAAAATCTTTTCATTCCCACTGTCCTCCCTGTCACTTTTTTTTTTTTTTCTTTCCTCCTCTGCCTCATTTGCTGCTTATCTCCTTCTGGATTTTCTACTTGAGAACTCAACTTCCAACTCAGCTTTCTAAATTAGATGGCATAGATAAGATACTTCAAGATGTGCCTAGCACTCGGACCAATTTTGTCTTCCCTTCAGAGGTGGAAATATTAATTCACATCCTCTACCTATGAATATCATGATTGACTTAACAGTGGTCAGCAGCCACCAACCTCAAACAGAATTTTTTCTTTTTAAATTTCTGGTCTGAGACAGATTCTGCTGGTCAGATATGAAACAGAGGATCTGAAATGAGGCTTTAAATGGTAACCATACACAAACACATATGCATGAAGTCTCTGGTGCAGGAGGAAGGAAAAAGGTGAGAAATTCTCAGATATAAAATAGAATTGGGGAAACAAAATGAGTTTCACTCACATGTTCACTGCTAAGTAGATAGGCTAGAACTGTTCTTAAAGCACAGCACAGACTTCGTCTTGTAGCTGCATCTGAGCAAATGTGTCAATTTTCAGTGGACAGACAGGCAAGGATTTAAAGGAGATGTGAATAGCAGGATGGGATTTTGGGTAAACCTCAGATAAGAAAGTGGATTTCGCCTACCATGAAGGCGTATCTATAGGAACCACTGGCATTTCTCCCCTCCTGTACTTTGGTATGGCTCCATTCCTGTTCAAATACAATTAAATCTAACTACCTACCTGCTACTGGACCAGCACTGTGGTAGTTTCACTGAACTTAGTCAAGACTCCAGAAATTCCACTAGTCTTAGTGGATCTTTCTGCAGGACCAGGTGTTTGTTAGCAAGAGAAGGGATATCATAATCTGAATTCTACTTATTGAAAATCAATCTGTGGCCAGGATTATTAGAATCCCTGCGCATGCAGCAGGATACAGCACCTTGGACCCCATAAAATCTATTTCAGCTGCAGAAATTACAAATATACAAGTTCACAGGATTTATTTGAACCAACATAGCAGTTCTTTTGCAGACCATTGCATTTTAGATAGTGGTAAGAAACTTTAAAACTCATTTATCCAATATTTTGGCGCATATTTCCCAATTTCCCCTTTGCAAGCTAATCAATGAAATATATTCCCACATCTCTAACTGTCTCCTTGTACTATCCAGACATCCCAAAAGGAAATATATACAAATCATCTGGAATTCTGCTCGATGTCCAGAGGAGTCCACCACATCTGTAAATCCTGCAGTTCTACTGAAGTATTAAATGTCTGGTAGGAATTCACATTCAAGCAACATTGGCTTGTTTTCATTCTCTACTTAAAAATGCACTTTTTTGCCATGGCCAGCCTATTTTCTGAGGCTCACTGCTAGAGATATTCTAGATTGGGACTCCCTGACATACGGCCTTGTTTGCACTCACAGCAGTCTAGCTCTTCCTTAAAGTGCAGAATTGTTTTTGTTGCCCACTGTATCAGCAGACTGAGATAGCAGCCCTGAGAAAACTAATCCATTTTGGTGTGACTTATTTCCACGAACTCTTGGTCCTTTGTATTTTGAAATAAATTAAAATATACAGGTTGTTACTAGAATACTGGAAAAAATTAATATTTGACCCAAATACCTTTAACAGTAACATGTTTAAGTGTTGCAGTGATTTCCACTGGAAAGCACAGATTAGATTTCATATTCATTCAGTACAGAAATGACAATATTAATGGAACATAAATGTTAGGAGATGAACCCACAAACTACAGGTAGATCAGAAATAAAGTGTGTCTGTGTTTTCTGTCAGACATTAGGGTCTGAGAGTATGCAACCACAAATCAACAAGCATGGAGTTCAGTACAACTAACAAGGACTAATTTGTGTTCCAAGTCAACCAGAAAAAGATACAGAAGTACTTCAGGTAAATTGTCATAGAAAGAACCCTCTCTAATTGCCACATCATGTTGACAACACAAAAAGAAATCATACCACAACACAGGGAGGATGGAAGTACAGAGGACTGCCAATGTGAAGAAGAGACAGAAACAAACTCATCCTTCAATAAAGCTTTACAAAATTCCTCCACCCTCTTTGCCTTGCCCTTCATGTTTTGTTGTTTTGTCTTTGTTAGCAGTTGTCTTTTTTTCCTGATGTCCTTCTCATTTCTTCTCTCCGTCATTTTTTTTTTTTTTTGTCACTGCCAAAGCACACAGCCTAACAAATTCCACATGTGTGAATATAGAGTTTGAGATATACATTATTCTGCTATTTTTGTGCATGTTCAAAAAAAGATGATTGAGTGTGGAGATGGGGGTTTTAAGTGTTGAGCCCAAATGGAAAGTGTTCACATAGCATGTGATATATCCCCTCCAAGGAGGCCTAGAGCACCTGCCATGAGTGTAGCTCAGCATTCACACGTGTGCTGCTCTTCTGAATGAAAGAGAGCACACATTTAAACACACATTTAAAACCTTATGGAAGCAAAAAAGTGCATGAATCTCTACCGTTTTAATGCAATAATATTGCAAGTATAACGTGGGTTTTTTGTGCAATGACAACTTTTTGGATAATCCTATAGTGCTCTTGTATTTACAGCGACAGACAATATAATTGCCTCTTTAGGAATTTCTCATCAAAAACATAATAGCACCAGACTGGCTCAAAAGTACAAGGTCATTCAAATCCTTTCCAAATATATTCTTCACCAAAGGCAACCATCACTATTTGAAACAACCCCTTAGGTTGCTAAAACAGCAGTTTATCCCTTATGCTATGATAGAGCCACAGACATTTGAGGGAGAGAAAAAACCCAAAAAGAGAGCCTTATTACATTTACTTGCATGGAAATCACAAGTCTTTCCTGTATGCTTCTGACAGAAATGTTTCTATTCAATTAAAGGAATTGCATTTAGTATCTGCATATTTATCAGCTGCTGTCTGTTATCCTAGCATATAAAAGCAAAAGATGGAATATGTTTTTATATTCATATCAAATAACATGAGAGCTGGAATCCATGTTATAAGTATAGCTTAGCATAAATGTCTTTAAATGGGTTGAACTAGGCATGGATCTCTTTGAATAACCTAAATTAAACAAAAATAACTTGCCAAAATGGAAAAGGTGGTGTCTTTTCTTTGACAATAATGGGGTCTCACAAAAAAAAAAAAAACAAAACAAAAAAAACCAAAAAAAATGCAACCAAAAAAAACCCCCCAAAAAAACCAAACAATTTTGTAACCTACATAATTAGAGTGAACAAAGGGAAAGACAAGATATCGGAATACTGGAATTCCTTTCAGTTTGTGGACATTTTTTTACTTAGGGATTTGCGTTGAAAGTATCAAATTCAACAAGACATGTATGATCTTTTTAGTCTACTGTATTTCATATCTTGAAAATATGAGCATGTGAAATGAAGGTAGGATTGAGCCTGATACATGATGTCTTAGGCAGAGCTTGTATGGGATGACATCAGAGTTTTCTTTTCAATACTGAGGACAGAGTGGTTAAAGAAAAACAAAGGCAGCCTAAAATAACCAGGTTAGAAGTTACTAGCTTTATTCTACTATTAACAACTATCTGTGAAGCCCACTGAAAATCATCACCTGTCAGCCCCAGACATGTGGCAAGAGTCTGTTACTGCCATCTGCATGCTGTTTCCTGACTGTGACACTGCTCATATTGCCTGTTTTGGATAAAACAATTCTACACAAACTGTGCTCTTTTACAGACATTTGAAGAACTCCCACATGATATTACAGTGTTACGTTACAAAGATGTATAAAGAATTTCATGTTACAAAAAATTTAGCACTTTTCTTCCCACCAATGGCACCTCCTCTATCAGTTCAAAGGACTGTGGGGTGAATCAGATTCCTACTCATATCATTCACAGCTAAACACAAAACCTGTGTAATGAGTGGGAAAAAGGGGTTCAAAGAAAAAAAAAAAATTTTATGCATTACCTTGAAGAGCTAAGTTTTAGCCTTACTTCTGCTATGGAGTTTTTATGTTACACTGTCAATTGTACAGTGTACAAGTGTCAATTGTCAAGTGTACAATTACAGAGGTCCCTTAAATCAGACATCTTCTAGATCATTCTTTCTATTCATTTTATGGCCTCCCCATGGCCCATGGAACCTGTTTTAGAGTTAAGGCAAGTACTTCATGTTACTCCCAACACCCAGGGAATCTCTGTTACTAGCACTCAGAAATTATGAAAACAAAAGATGAAATTATACTATTAATACAAATTATGAAAAAACACCTCCTTCCTTGTTTTAGGCAAGCTTGGGAATCAACAGCAGTCCTTCTTTACTTTCATTCTCCCATCTGCTAAACAGTAGAGTGACATCCTTTAACACAGGAACACAATGAAGTTATGTTAATGAACAGATAAGAATCACTAGGACACTAGACAAGACCATCACAGAAATTCTTTCTATCCAGACATGATCAGTATTTCTACATTCAAGATTAGGTTTGCATCTTAGGAACAAAAGGGAGGCTGATGCCTCAAACAAAGAAAACTAAATATCAAATTACTACTCATTTTATGAGTACCAACCACTCAGAGTGGTAAACTAGGCAGAGACTGTGACACAAATTATATGAGATCTTGTAGTTAAAGACATACCTGCATTACATACAGTGCAAGGGGTTGTATTAATATTGTAGACTTCTAGCATTTTCCATTATTTATGGTTTTGATTTTGCACCCTTAAAATTCCCCATATGAAATATTTCAGAATGCAAAAGATTTTATCATTTATTTCAGAGTCCAAGAGAATCAACTTTCTTCCACTGATGGGGATTCCAACCCTCCACAGAAAGTCTTTATGCTCTTATATCTCAAAGTTAGTTGAGACTACTTTGATATCCTTTATCACATCTTCATCATATTTAGTAATGGAACTTAAACACCTTTTAATCAACAGGGATAAATAAATTTCATCACAACATTAATAACTCCAGACAAATTGGACTTTTGTAGTCTATTAAACAAGTAAAATATACTAATGACAATAGAGGTACACCAATGTAATTTAGTGGAAAGTAAAACACTATATATTTGCAAAAGCTTTCCAGTTCCTACTTATTGAAATAATTTTCAGGGATTTTGCACCTGAATAACTTTAAATTTTTGTTTTTATTTGGCATTTTATCTTTAAATGAGTAACTCAGACTGTCAGTCAGTAAGACCACGTTTAAGAGGTAACATACCATTTTCTATAGTTGTAAGATGAACATGTGTGGTCAAATACCTCTTCACATCAATCACCAATTTCCTTTTTGTTTAACATAAAATTTCCAGAAGGCCAGAAGGGAGAGGTAAGCAAATTGTCTTGTACGTAAATGCAAAATACTTTTAGAGGACAGAGAGAATTAATTGCTTACCACATGTAGCAGTCAGGTTATCTCCTGAAGCATGACATTTCATAGATTGACAAGGAAAAAAAAGTAATATCTGCTGGAAAATTATATACCCATTAGTCTTACTGGTACTTTGCCAGGCTAACTCTTTCAACAAAAGTGGTCTAATACATCAGAAATATTTTAAAATTCAAGTTTCTTCTGCGTCTTTGCTATCTGTTAATGTTTGGTTATTTTAACAGTGGCTCACATCAATACTTGAGGGTCTTGCATCTATTCTGTGACTCTTCTATTCACAACATCCCAAGAGATAAAAATATTTAGATTTTATAGATCAGGCAACAAAATTTTTGAGAAGACTAGAGGAGCAAAGGAGTTTGGTGCCTTATCATTCCTAGGAATCCTAGGGAAGTCCTAGGCCAAAGTTGGGCATTAGGTTCCTAAACAATGCATGGAAAGAGCCTGGGATGCCATGTTGAGATTTGCTGGGCCAATGTCCTAGTCAGGAGTCACTTCAAAACTAGCAGATGCTGCACAGTTTTGGTAAGCCCCAAAGAAGGAATGCTATTGTTTCTCTCTCTGACTGCATGTCGTGGCTCCTTTGCCTCTTCCTGGAGTAAAATCAGCCTTTTCTCAAAAATTCACTTGGAAGACAATTGTAGGGCAGCTTCTGGCTCCCTTAATCCAGTGTCAGTGGTTAAAGCTCACCTGTGAGAACATACTTTCAGCTCCTTTCTCTAATTGCAAGGAACTTGAAATTCCCAGGTGAACCATTTTACAATGAGGCCACATACTGTGGTGATATATCATGTTTGTAGCACTGTCTGTTGAAACTGATGCATTACATACACAAAATACAGAAGAAATAGTGAGCATAAACATGGCTGGTTAGGTGCCATGGTGGTTAGGTGGTTGGGAGGAAAAGCTATGAACCATTTTCTCCTCCTCTGAATATTTAATACCTGAAACAAACATTCATTGAATTTAGATAATATTTACTTAAGCCATTAGTCAATATTTTCCTCATTAAGGTTGGTGGGATTTGACCCATTCCACAATCAATCCAGTGGCACCAGGTAAATAACATAGTTTTTAACTCACATTTTTCATACAGAAGGTTTCCTTAAACAAATGGGATGAAATTTACAGATGCAGCACACATAATATTTAGATGTAATATTAGCTCCATCAGGAACAAAAAAAACCTGAAAGTTAACAAAAATTGATTGATGCTCCCTGACTGGAAGTGTCTGTAATTTTTTGCATGATAGCAATATGGAATGTGTTAACTCCATGAACACCAGTCTCCTTTACAACTGTTGTTGCTATTCTAACCACATTATCAACCTCACACATGTTTACCTCAGGGATATTTAGCCATCCATAATTGACTTTTGCACAGAAAGAAAGCTGCAGGCAAGCTTTAATCCTTTTGGGCTTGCCTTCTCAGTAAAATAAACAAGTATCTAAGAGAATTGTAACTAGATCAAGTATAAAATCAGAGCATGGGGTGAACCTGTTCAGTCTTTTTCAATTTTATAATTCTTAAAATTTTCACAATTAAGATATCTAGAAATTATCATCTTTGCATGTAAAATGTTACAAATATATAGAGAATTCAGCATCTCTACTTCCAATAACAGCATTTCCTTAATTGCTGTTTAAGCAGTCAGATTCCTTTATGGAGGTGGAGTTTCAAAAAGCCTGTTGTACTAATATCACACTAAACTTCAGCTGATAAGGTTAATGCCAGGTAGCAGTGATTGCACATAAACTCTAGGTGAGATTAATCTTGGTGAGATTAATCATTAATATGGTAGGTGGTGTCATGGATTAACCCCAGCTGTCAGCTCAGCCCCACGCAGTCGCTCACTCTCCACCCAGGAGGATGGAGGAGAGACTCAGAAAGGTAGAAGTAAGAAAAAGCATGAGTTGAGATAAAGAGAGTTCAGTAGGTAAAGAAAAGCTGTGCATGCAAGCACTGAAAAGCAAGAAATGAATTGACCACTTCCCATGGGCAGGCAGGTGCTCAGCCTGGAAAACAGGGCCCCATCACAATTAAGAGTGACTTGGGATGACAAACTCCTTCACTCCGAATGTCCTCCCATTTCTTCTCCTTCCCCCAGCTCTGTGCGCTGAACATGACACCATACAGTGTGGGATATTCCTTGGGTCAGTTGGGGTCATCTGTCCCAGCTGTGCCCCCTCTCAACTCCTTGTGCACCCCAGCCCCCTCTGTTGTGGGTGGGGTGAGAAATAGAAAAGCTCTAGGGTCTGTGTAAGTGCTGCTCATCAGTGACAAAATCACCCCTGAATTACCAACACTGTTTTGGTCACAAACCCGAAATACACATCCATACCAGCTACTATGAAGAAAATTAATCCTGGCTCAGCCAAAACCAGCAGAAGTGGCTAAAACTGGTGTTCAGTAGATCTTTTAGCCTTGTGCCAGCAGGGATAGAAAGCAGGCCTGTGATGCTTTTATTTACATGTCTTATTCCAGTACTGCACAGATTTTGTGCTGTACTGATACCAACACTTGTATGAATATATGGTAAATTGTTCAGGGAGTTGATCTGTCTGAAAACCAGCCATTTTCACCTAAGGTTAGTTTTTGCTCAGATCCACTCACCACATGATGCATCTCACACTTCATGATGAACACATGAAAAAGGAGGAAGATTCCAAGACTGTTTCTTCTGACAGCAGGGTCAGCTCCAACAGATAATTAATTTGTCTTCAAATAGTTGGAATAAAGCATATTCTAGAGTTGCATCTTTTCCTCAAAAGCAAAAGAAGCTCAGGAAACTAGCAAGAGCTTAAATTTCTAATTGCAGATAGCTAAAGTGAAAGACATCTCATTGATAAACAAAGCAGGCCCTACTGTGATAAAACCTCGAAGTATTCTTTTAGGGTTTTAACTCCCTGCATCAGATCAATCATCTCAAGTGTAGGGAAAGGCAACCAGTGCTAGGCTATGCAATAGATGAGCAGGTAGGACAATCAGAATAAAATTGTTGCTTCATGAAATGGACAGCAAACTTCTTGTTGATGTAAAGCACATAAGAATTTTATCGAACAGTTCTATATTTTAATCTGTTTTTATCCTTTGCTTAGTTCTTAACAAATCAATTAATATATCTCTCTCTATTTGTAAAATGGTCATTGATGGGAGTGCATTTGTAAAATGCTTTCTAATAATATGTATGAAGGAATTATTTAAGTGTTAAGTACATTATTATCTATTATCTGACAAGTCATCTGCTCTACTAGCAGAGCAATTACAGAAAATGTCCTATATATTTATATGCAGATAAATGTAGATTTAAGTGAAAAGATTGAAGGGAGGGAAATGAGTGATTTCTTTAATTTACTCTTTCATATATGAAATTTTGTATGAAAGCTTTTGTAAACTGTTCTCTGACCTATGTTATAAATCCTATTCCCTGCCAGAAAAAGAAAAAAAAAAACCAACCACTTAACGTTTAAATTCCATCACTACTCAGGTAACTGTAGTCCAACTGAATGTGTATATAAAATGATATTCTACACACAAAGTAAAATAAATAAGTTTGATTTTCTAAATTTAACAATTTGGGGCGTTCCTAGCAGATACAATTATTTTAAGAGTGTGTGTGTGTGTGCAGGGGAGGTGGTGTACTGAGTCAGGCATGACATTATTGTTTTAATCAAAAAGCAGCAATCATGGTACTGAAGTCTATAAAGATATATAGATATCTATAGGTAGATAAAGATATCTATAGATGTAGATAGCTATATAGAGTTATCTATATCTACATATAGATATATCTATAGATAGATAGATAGATAGATGTAAATAAATGGCCTGTAGGTACTTCAGCCTTTTGCTATATTCTTGTTTTTCCTGAAAATCTATGAAGATATCATTGAGTAGAAAACTTTGAACCGGGTGCCTTAAAATATTACTGCAGGCTTGCAGAATTAGCAAAACTTTGCTTTATTTTTAATACATTACACTCACAGTGTTAGAGCAACCAAGTAGTATTTGGAGAGGGGGCAAAATACCAGTGTCATGAGAAGTACCTGACAAAACTCTGCCTTCCTTCAAGAAATTCAAACATGATTCAAAAAGATTTCCTTTCAAAAGGAAAGGGAAACAAACATTTGAATACTAAAGGCTGGAGGTGGCTGAAATGAAGAGGGAAGCAATAAGAACGGCAACAACAACTGCACTGCGATTCAGAAATAGAAATCTTCTCTAAAGGATGTAGTGACGTATGAAAAATCCAGAAAGTCAAGCGGTAGAAAAAGAGGTCAAGAACCAATATCCTGTGAGTATAGAAATCTGTAA
>PYHW01010255.1:1446377-1460601 GCA_013186435.1 Turdus rufiventris | reverse complement strand
AGAAGAAAATCCAAGTTTTTCTCACGGGAAAGCTCTCATTGTATTCTGTAGTGATGGCAATCACAGATAACAATATTTGATGAATAAAAATAAGAGTACTGTCATGAAATTTATATCCAAATAAATCTTGATTTCTTTTATCAAAGTAAATAGAGGATCATAAAATGGTTAAGGTTGGAAGCGGCCTCTGGAGGTCATGTGGTCCAACCCTCCATTCATGACAGGTCCTAGAGCTGTTTGCCCTTGGCGGTGCTCAGATGGCTTTTGAGTAGCTCTGAGGGTGTAACAGTGAAGTTACACCACAACTCCAGAACTGTCTCTACAGATACTTTTGATTGTCATTCCATAGAAGGATGAGGAGGACTTCCAAAATATCCTGAAAATCTTCTTATAGACCTTAGGAAAATCTGGGGTATATTAAACCACTATATTAAATGGTTTTGGGACAGGTTATTTTATTAAGGGTGCAGCAATCCCTTCTACAGACAGTGAGTCTGAGAATAGAAAGCTGTAGGATATATGTAAGAAATGTAAATATATCTCAGTTAAAACTCCTGTATAAAAATTAGGCTAGGTGTATGGAAACTAGAGAGATTGAGACTGCATTGAAACTAATACATCATAGAATATATAAATACTGTGGTATTACTAAATATACCACATAAAAGGTAAAGACAGTTTATTATTCGTCAAAAATTTTTAATACATCAAGATTTTTCTCATATACTTATGGTAGTTGCAGAAAACTGGAAATAATTTTTGCTTAAATCATTAAAGATGGATTACTACTATTTTGGAATATTAAATGCCATTACCAATCTAAAACTGTTAAGAGGTGGTCAACTCTTCTATTATAGTGTTTCTAAAGCCTCCCAGAGTACTTGCAAAGCTGAAATTTGTTTTCATGTATATGAAAAGATAACAATTTTTTCATTGTATTTTAAATCCCATGTGAAGTTGAGTTACATTTTAAGAATTGTCACTTGTGCATTGGTTGTGTGATTTGTCATTCACTGGGGTGCTGTTATTAAGGAATGAAGAGGCAGGAAGCAGCAATTTAACCAAGTAAGGTGTTATGCCTTGGTCTGCTGGCTTAGGGGAAATTTGTTTGATTTACTCCAGGCAGAGTACAGGAGAAACATGACAATTCTGAAGATGTTCAATAACAAACTTTTACTTGCAAACTTCAGAATATGGAGGTACGATACAGTACTTGGCAAATTTTAAAATGTAGTCATTTTGGTTAGAAATGCAGCAATATAAAAGCATAAAAATAATAAAAATAATGCTTAAGGAAATGTATAATGAAAAAGAAAGTAGAAATGTATATAGTCTCTACCCTTGGATCTACAAATCAGACTTGATCATCGCAATTTTGATGTTGGTTGAACTGATGGGGCCAGTCCTGATCTGTTGGGGTGGGGGAAACCCATGAAGCACAAAGTCTATTGGGTTAATATTATGCTCAAACTCATTGGGATTGCCCAGATGCTTCTCCAGGGATGCAGAGCTGTATATTGGACTTATGGTCCATTAGAAGGGATGAACACCTTCAGGCTTATGTCCTGGCACTTTCCTGAGGGGAATTTTCACAGCTAAGCCACTGTGTAAGGACATGAACATGATGAAAAGCACTATCCCACCTCACAGGAGTTGCCTCTGGGAAAAATTCTACAGTGAGTAGATCAGCAAATTAGGGCCATTTTCAATGTACAGTAATTTCACAATTATAAGCCGCACCATTTTGACTAAAATTTTGATCCCACCCCAGAAATGCAGCTTACACTCAGGAGTGGCTAATATGTGAAAAAATTTCTGAAATTTCCAACCCCAGAAGTGCAGCCGAGGTGCAAGCCAAGCACCTGCCAGTAAAACCCATGATTGCACAATTGTTACAAATTGGTTACTCTGCTGCACGGTGGGTGGAGGTGGGCTCTGTGCTGGTAGTGCGGGGTGGGGGGAGGCAGGGGCTCCATCCTGTCAGCCCCGCAGCCTGAAGGAGAAGCGGGGGGGCTGTGTGCCCACCTCCCACCGGCGCCACAGGAGCAGGGGACTCTGTGCCTGCCTCCCACTGGTGCCGCAGGAGTGGGAGTGGGGGGGGGNCTCCCACCGGCGCCACAGGAGCAGGGGACTCTCTGCCTGCCTCCCACTGGTGCCGCAGGAGTGGGAGTGGGGGGGGGTCTCCATGCCCACTTGCCGCTGCGGGGCAGCGCCGGGCCAGGGCGAGCAAGCCTGGCGGCAGCGACAGCCAGCCCCAAGTGGCCCTGCCAAGTGGCAGCGCCAAGCTGGGCCGCCTGGCCCCGTCGGCAGCCCCGAGCGGTCCGAGCCTACATGGCCTGAGCCGAGCCAGTAAACCCCACCATCCCGCGATTCTGTATATATATATACATTTATATTTTGATCTCACAGAGCCTATTTTCCATGTAGATTGCAAAACATCCATTGGGAACTATTCAGTGTATGAATAAATAATTCTCTGTATGCTGCAATGTGTGTCTGTTAATGGCACCAGAAATATACTGATCTCAACCATCTACTTATCAACATGGCTATCTTTACCAACATGTGTAAAAAATTGCAATGTTCAACAGCTGGCAAACCACTCATCTTGAAAGGTTGTACCAGAATTTGTATAATTACCAGCTTCACAAAGAGATAAGATTCCCATCGCTGCTTCTCTTTTAAATTTCTGCCATATAGAATGATCAAGAGATTATGTATGTGAATCCCAGTTTTCCCTTACTCTAGCCAGAGGTTATCCACTTGTTTGTGGGGTAGCTGCAGACTTTCCCATCCTCATGTCTTTTATTCTACTTCCAGCTGCCCTGAATAATGATCAGTAAGTTACCAGTCTGTGCTGCAATGTGTCCTAAACTCTGCTCCCACCAAAAAAAAAAAAAAAATTCTTATTATTTTTTAATTTTTTTATTACTCAGATCAATAAAATTAGAGTTCTGAGTCTGTCTTGCTTCCACTCAGCAGAGCCAGCCAGTGTGGGGACCAGCCAGTTTCTCATGCTTAGAGAGAGATTTTTTTTTCCCCCACACCAAGTTCCTCCTGATGACTTCCTCTGAGATGCCAGGGTGGTCTTGCTTCCCTTCACTCAACTCGCAGTCTCTGTCCTGCCATATCCACTTTATAAAACGATGCCTTGCAATTTTGGGCCCCTTTTTTTGCCCCACAAGTAGTGAATGCTCTGTTAATCTTTAGGAATGGTCCTCCCAGGAAGGCTGTAACTTCTACTTTATGGAAGATTACAGCCTGGGTGAATGAATTTTATGACAGCAGTTAGTACTATTTCTAATCTGCCTTTGTTATCTAAGGTTTGGTAGAAGGTCACAGAGGTTTAAATTCTCAACTACCTTGCCAAAAATCATCTGCCTGAAGAATTTTAAACTTCCCATCCTTTTACAGATCTGAGCCTGAATTACTCTGCATATTCTGGGTTTCCAGAAGCCCTCCTGTCCATAGCAGAATTTTCTGTTGATATTTCATATAGTCATCAGATTTGATATAGTTCCTTCATTTCCACATGTTTAAAAACTCTACATTTTTTCATAATTCACATACAAGACTCTGCCTAACACAAGACAGCAACTGAGAAATATCATTCCAGGCATTCAATCCAATATGTACAGTGCTTTTACTAGAGAAACTGCATAACTATAAAACCAGCTGAAAAGAATCCATGGTGCATTTATCAAAATATTCTGCAACAAAATCCCCTTCTCCTCTTCCCCTCTTCCAAAAAATCCTAATACTAAGCTTGCCAAATAAAAAAAAAAAATCTTGAAGTGTTATAGGTATGTCCCAACAAACAGTAAACAAATTATCACACATAAAACATATGATATGAAAGCCAGATTCAGAAATTAGATTCAGAATGGAATATTGTTTTCCCTGGAAAAAAATGTGCATTTTCAGTCTACACTAAGGAAAGGAGGAAGTAAAGTGAAATTATCTACAAATTAAAAGGAAACTTATTTGAGACAATGATCTTAGATTTCTAGAATCACTACAGTTTCTTAAAATTGGAATCCCAGCATCACCTTATTTAATGAATTATGATTTCTTTCTTTTACAGTACCTTTAAAATCACTTGATCTAACAAATTCATAAAAACACCACTTTTAAAAAATTTGGTGTTAATATGACAATAACATAACAAATTTATTCTGTACATTTGGCTGCATTCCCAGATTAAATATAAGGCTATAGTAAGTAAATCACTTATTTAATGTTCAACTTTCCTTGTTTAAGCTTGACGAGATTTGAATTGTATTGTAAGGAAACTCATTGGGAAACCTATACTTTCCTTAAAAAATTAATTCAATGGCTACTAAAAGGCAGAGCACTATTTCAAATTTAGGAGATTAAATATACTGGGCATCTGAATTCATTTCAGTATTTACATTATTAAAATGGATATCCAGAAAAAACAAGCAATAATATGTGTATGCAACTTTCAAAACCAAAGTTTGAAAAATTACCTGAACATCTACGTTAAAGGATGAAAAAATCTTCAGTCAGTATGCATAAACTGTGGCTGCCCCTGATAGGTGATTGTGATAAAATAAAGACAGCAGGTCAGGAGATTATTTTTGCCCTAAGGTGCTCACTACCGTACTGCAAGCCCAGGGGATAGTCTGAGGACCAGCAAGACAACTGTCTTCCACGTCAAGTGCAATTATACTGTAGAGGAATTCTCATATATGTTGATCTAGGATTATGATTTTGAGATGAAAAGCAACAGTTACCTGCAGAGTAGCACAAGATAATTGTTTGCTGCGTGCCATGGTGAGCACAGGTAATCACAGTTCAAAAACGTACTCTTCCAAAATCAACTAGAATCAATCTATGAAATGATGTCACAGGAAAAAAAATTCTCATGAACAACTAGACAAAATTTCCTCTGAGATTTATTTAATGAAAAGCAGCAACTACACCTTGCTTCACAAAAGCGTATGTCATCGTACAGGAGAAACCCACATCTAATTATTCACTAGAAAATGGGCTCTCTGACATGAAACAGGGAAAATTGTTTCATAAATCAATTTTGCACTAACCTTCTAAACAAAAATGCACCATGCATTTGAGATGCAATTACTTTGCCTTGTACATCACAGAATAAGTTGACTTGCTATTCATTGGAAGGAGAGGTGAGAGTTGCTCTCTCTTCCCTGCACTGTACATAACAATCTATTATTGGAGGAATTAGAAACATTCACAATAAATATAGGGTCCTCAGCTCTCATGCACAGGCTCGTCTAAAACCACTCCATGCTGCATTTCTTCACACCAGGGACATTGACAAGCTCAGCACCATCCCACAGCAGCAACTGCTGTGTGTGCTTGCTTATCTGCCTCCCACTGAGCACACCACATAAATAATTTAGACCCAGCCCTTTCTGTTGTGTCTGTGGTTAATGGACGCTTACATCTGCTTTCCAGAAGCTTCTAGAGTAAGGAGCATTTAAGTCAGAAGCCATAATTTTTACTATTTTAGTACTATAATTATCACATTATCTTCTTCAAACAAGAAAATAACCACAAGGGCAAATCAGTGCATCATTTCTTTTCTAAAGAAAGAATGGTGCAAACACTACTATTTATACTGTCCTAGTACTCCTGCACTATTTGTCCCACTTCCTACAACTGTGTTAGAGGGTTTACAATGAGGTACACAAATGAAAAGCTATTGCCTGGATTTCAGGACACAATATGAAAAGACATCCAGCTGGCAAGTCAAGCTGGTTTTGGTTGAGAAAGAGTTAATTTTCTTCCTAGTAGCTATTAATAGGTTGTGTTTTCTATTTGTGACCAAAACAGCGTTGGTAATAGAGATTTTTTAGATATTGCTGAGTGCTCACAGAGAGTCAAGACCTTTCTGCTCCTCACCCCACCACACCAGTAAGGATGCTGGGGGTGCACAAGGAGTGGGAGGGAACCCAGCCAGGACAGCTGACCCCAAATGACCCAAGGAATATCCCACACCATACAATTTCGTGCTCAGCATATAAAGATGGGGGAAATAGGAGGAAGGTGAGGGGGATATTTGGATTGATGTCATTTGTCTGCTCAAGTTTCATTATGCATGATGGAAAACTGCTTTCCTGGGGTGGTTGAACACCTGCCCAGAGGAAATGGCGGATTAATTCCCTTGTTTTGATTTGCTTGTGAGCATCTTTTGCTTTACCTATTGAGCTGTCTTTAGCTCAACCCATGAGTTTTCTCACTTTTACCTTTATGATTCTCTCCCTCCATCCCACTGGACAAGTGACTGAGTGGCTGTGTGGGCCTGGGGTTAAATCCTGACACAAGCCAATCGCTTACAGCAATCCCACCCCTCAAATTCAAAGGGGTCTGAAATGCTCCTACTTCTACTCCTACAGTTCAGACATATTTGTTTTCTGTGCACATGCTCTAGCCATCACAATCACCTTCGCTCCATTACCGTACTTGTTTCTTTACATCATACGGAAATTTGCTTGGCATGCTCACTCCAGATGACAGGGATGGTTTGGCTAAGGTTATTTTAAACTTGATATTCTCTTGCAGTACCTGTGAGCACAGTGTGCTCTTGCACACAAAAGCAAATCCTTGAGCCAGTCAAGAACCCAAGTGCAGGAAGTCCAAAGCTTCTTTGGGAAGAGGCTGCTTTTCACCAACATCTTGTAGTCAACAGAAAGGAAGCTGAAAGGAAGAGTTTTCTTGGTGAGACAGCTATAAATCAATAAATAAGGGATTAGAGGGATATTCAAAATGAAGGAGTCAACATGGGAACACACAGACAAGTCAGTGTGAATGAAGGAAGCTGACGGGTTTACCAGAGATGATGCTATTTGCATAATACATCAGTTTACACTTCCACAAGGATAAACACATAGACAAAAATTTATTTGCTTAAATCCAAGCTTATTAAATAGTAAATATCAAATTACTAATAGTTATCTTAGGCAATCTGTGGAGAAGGGATTAAATTTACAAAACTGCTTGGCTTTGCCCTGCCAAATCTGACACAACACACTAACAATTTCTTCATGTCATTACCAATTTTGTTTTTAAACCCTGAAGCTATGGTTTCTTTACTGCAATGTTGGGGTAAATTTGCCACTGATTTAAAATATACAATTCTGCATATGACTATATTATTCCCAAGTTATAATATTAATACTTTAATGCTGCAGATAAATTAATAAATACCATTGCTGGCATGAAATATGTGAATTACAAGGGTTGAATTATATGGATTGCAGTCACTTCATCATCTGGTGTCAAAGCAAAAAAGCATCATGCCTTTCTTCATCACATCATCCTATTCCACTTCTGTCCTTATATACATTATGTCTGCTTTCGTGGCACGTGATATGCATTCAATTAAGTAATAGTACTCCACATGTGGTAAGTGCTCTGTTCCAGCTTTACAGTGCAGCACAATGTGCCACGTACTAGCAAACTAGACAATGATCTGATTTACAATGTGTTAGTACCCTAAATGTGAAAACACTGCTCATAAATTGCATTTTTTGTATTTATCACTTAGTTGCCTACTGCTCTTACCTGAATTTAAAAACTGTAGGAATTACACAGTGAAAACAACTTGAAAGTCCACAGCATCCTGCAGGAGATGAGGCATTGTAATGCACATCCTTGATTCTCTGCAGGATTCAGCAGACTGCAAATCTGTCAGGGCAGAGTCTGCAGGGAAACTATACTTTTCAGCCATCTCTGTTGTATATAATCCACATTATATGATGCAATAAGATATAAAATTGTCAGAATAGTCCAGAGTTGTTCTCTCTTGCTTAAAACTATATATGCAAAGACAAGAAGACTGAAATAGTTTGTATGTTCTGGAGCTGAAATCATAATGTCAACATGAAGCATCATAAATTTTAAACCATCAGCTGTCATGGCTGATCTTATACAGGTGCTGAACAGTAACCATTTGTAAGTATTAAAATAATACAACATAATATATCAGCTCTGGTAAGTGCTGGTCCGTGATTTTATCTAGACATAGTAAAGAGAAAAAAAGAAATAAGCATAAGCATTGTGAACATTCACAAGTAGATACAACTTTAAATAAATGCTTGAAAATAAAACCTTAATAATACTGACTTCAGTAAATCAACAAAGAACTTTACAGATCCTGGACAGATGGTATTGTCCTACAACATTTCTTCAGAAAGGACACCAGCAGAGCAACATCTCCAGATTTTGGCAATGCGCATTGTGACAGAATCATCAATCCAGCTGTAATTCAGATTTCCCTCCCTTCCCAATTTCTGTCCACAGTACCTGTTTTAAGCCTGCAGAACCATAAGAGCTACCCTTTGGTACCATGAGAAGAAATGAGCAGCATAGGGTGGCATGGATAGGAACCGTGCTGCAGCCAGAATGGCTGTATCTGGCCATGTCCTTACCTAAACTGTAAACGAGTTGGACCAGGTGCGGTGGAGCTGTGTGGCTGGTAACAAGCAATGCTTTGAGAGGACAAGAGTTTCAATTAAAACAATCAGCAAACCTGTCACTCCATGTTGTGTGTAAATAGCTGCAACTGCCCAGTAAAATACTGAGAGGAAATGCCCTGGTTTACTTTTGATCTGTATGGGATGTCTGACCCAGCCAAGGTACATCACTCTTCAGAGCACTTGTTAGCTTAACCAGGGCTGCTCTGGCTTGATGCTCCTTCCAGAAGTGCAGGCAACACCACAGTGCAGCCTCAGAAGCTCCCCTCATGCTGCACCTCCCAGCTGGGCCATGGAACAGAGACACTCAGGAGGAAACATTTCCAGGTACTGTCAGAAAAAGAACTTAAATTTGAAATAATGGGAAGCAGATGACTAAACAGATCA
Source organism: Turdus rufiventris (assembly GCA_013186435.1). Lineage (NCBI taxonomy): Eukaryota > Metazoa > Chordata > Aves > Passeriformes > Turdidae > Turdus > Turdus rufiventris. Next base: position 1,451,743 of record PYHW01010255.1, on the reverse strand, counting down.
TTAGAGGTGACCAGCTTGTTGACAGGTGATACAGCTGGGGGAGATATGTGTAAAACACACACAAACTGTGACACTGGGTTGGTTTCAGAGGTGTTAACATATGTTGCATGTCAAATAATAAGACAGGAAACAATGAAGATTACATTGAGGATTTAATTAAAGTAAGAATATGTTCTTTAAAGGTGTATTCTTACATAATGGCAACCATGCTCCAGTTTAGAAGATTTCAACTGCTTTTTAATATGGATGGATATCAGACCTCCTCTTCTATGTATTAATAACTTGATGGATGCAAAACTTTTAACTTGAAAGACTTCATGGTTTTGGTTATCATTTGAGGGTTAGTGGTGCAGAGGCCAAAGGGCAACAACTTCCATTACAGGGTTATTACTTGCAGCTAATGCAGAGAGGTGGCTCCAGAAACGCAAACTTCAGGGCCTCACCTCACACCTGTCTCTAGGATAGCTGCTGCTGCTCCCTCCCACAGAAATTTGCCGTCCCTTTAGTACAGCAAATGATTCATGCTACATATGTAATGCAAAATTACAACCCAATAAATGCTAGCACCAAAAGAAAATCTCTACTTCTCACTCTTTTAAAATGTTTAACAATGAACTCAATGCTTGTCAAACCTGTTGGATGTCCTTTTATACACAGACTGGGCAGCCTGGCTACAGGACTGGAATAATCCAGGAGTTTCCACTCTCACTTCGACCAGGTGTAAGGAATGGCCACAGGAGTGGTTGCTTATCAGGCTAGTTAAGACAAGTGTTTATATTTGCTCTACTAAGCACCTTGTTTTAGATAAAAAAATTACAAACTTTCTCATTATTTAAGAACTAACTTCTTATTTAAAAGAAAGCAATGGTTATTTGGCTGTTCTTGTAGTGGGACCAAGTGCCTATAACAGGAAAACCAAAAGATGGTGGGTAACGCCAAGTGGGTTAATTCCTACTTTCATTTAGGCCCTGAAAATAGGTTTCTTCACAAGAGTATTTGTAGATCCCCTTCAATCCCATTGCAGATGAAGCTGACCTGATCTGCCAGTCCCACTGCTAACAGCCCACCAGCTCCTGCAGGCTGCTGGCAGAAGGCTTTGTGTGGCCATCTCCCCACCAGCCCTGGCAGAATCAGCCAGGTTAGCCAATACTGATTATTTGAGCTCTCAGGGTTATTTGGCTCATTTTTACTAAGCTGGGCTTGGATACAACTACAACAGCAAGCTATCAGCAGTGCTGTGGCAGAGGCAGCCCTCAGTCAGCAAAGAGAGGGTTAGAGGGAGCTGGGGCTGCCTGGAGGCATCACGTCCTCCCCTGGCCCCAGAGTACCTGGAAAGGGTGCACAGACACCAGGTGAGCCTCGCTGGGGGAGCCCAGCTCAAACTAATTACTTCACAGGCAATCAAACAGTCATCAGCTGATAACCACTTTGGATATGGTGGATGTGACTGCTTCACACAAGAGAGCAGAGCTGAAACCTCTGTAGTCAATAATCAAAGCTCTGAGCCAGCTAATTCCCTTCTGTTAACACTGCCTACGCATGCACAAACACATGCACATGTTTTCTCTCTCTTTTTCCTTTGTCTGCCACCTTGAGCTGTAGCTGCAGTTCTGAGACAGGGCAGAGTGAGCACTCTGTATTCTCTGCTATTATCCTGACATGCAGGGAGACCCACCTCTAGGTATTAGGGCCTGGAACATCACTGATGGTAGCAAAATCAAAAGGTTGATGCTATATTTTTATAACCCAGACAAATCAAAAGCGCCTGTATAGTGAAAAAAACCTTTACAACATATAGCATCAATGTGCATAAATTACATTGGTAGGCTTATTCTTTTAAAATGCAATCACGGGGGCTCTTGTACATGTTTGCACAGCAGACCACTTAGCATTAAAGATTCTGTTGTGATTGAGCAAGAAGAACCAGGTCATTCTTTACTTTCCTATGACATGATTTCCAACCCTCATTGTCTATCACTTTCAGATAGTAAATTACTGCTTATTTAGGAAAGATTCAGGTCCACAGGCCTTAGCAGCTCCCTCTTAAACTTTCAACAGCATATTTAGACTAAATCTTATAACAAAAGTTACATAGTGTAGTGCCACCCAAGTAACAATGTCATTACTTCCACATGGCCAAAACTTTTAGAAAAAGATTTGGTTTTAGAAGGATTCAAAATTCAGCCACAAAAGTGAGAAGCAGCCAACAGTTCTTACAAGGAAAGAGGGAACTGGGGGATGACTATTGAAAGTCTCAGCTGTGGACAGAACAGGAAACAAGTACAGAGCTTCAGCAGCTAGGAAAAATGCAGGCATGTCCCCAAAGAATTTAACAGGTAATCTTGGTAAACTTCAGCTGAAGTTAACCACAAAGCACTCAGACTCGCATCCCAAGTCTCTTATCCTGCAGAAATGAGCTGGAATACCAGAAAAGTCAGGAAAAGCCAGGAAGGAAGGGAAATGCAGTGTCTTTTCAGTCATACTAACAGGGCTAGCCCTATCACTGGTTCAAACCCAAAGAAAATCAGCTCCTACGATGGTTGCAGTTGTCTGTGCTAGAAAGCAACACAACAATCCATGAGGTCACTCTCAACTCAGTATCATTTTACCTGTGCAAGCTTAAATTTAGTTAGTTTGAGTCTCTGACTCATTTAAGCATGTTGCTATTGCTTTTCAGGATAAAGGGTAACTGGTTTGATTCTGCTTAATTAAAAGTAACCAGAAGACTTACATAGATTTGTACAGGAATAAGATAGCCCTAAATTACTGAATCAAACATTACAATACTTGAAATAGAGAGAAAAAAAAAGTTAATTTTTCAATGAAACATCTAAAATAGCAATAAAAATAGATAAAAATTTACTAGCAGGCTTTTTTAAATAAAAATAAATATGTACCAGCAATGCTTAAATAGAAGGCATTTATTTGTTTAACTATGGATTCATCAATTTCCAGCAACTTTTCCAAAATCGTTTAAGTAACTTGGGAACTTAAGATCATTAGATGGTTTTGGAAAACTTCCTATTCGAAATCAGATTGCACAAAAATCTGTGAAAGTTTCAAGGGATGTACAGACCAATGTCCAAATTGGTTTCTTTTCTGCATTCCTTGCTTGTAGCTTCTCCCTCTGTTGCCCTTTTTGCAATCACTTTTTTGGGAAATAAAAAAAAAAGAGAGAGAAAGGAAAAAAGCAGTGCTCAGACATGCAGCCTGGTTCAAAGCTCTGGTGGGTAGCAGGGAAATACTTTAGAGATCAGGTGAAATGAATTCAAGATGAGTGAAAATGGTCTTTGGTTCTGCTCTGCTACCTTTTACTGAAGATTCACTGCAGAGACGTGAATCATCTCCTTCCACGCTGTGCTTTGCTTCTTGCAGGCATTTTTCACAGATCCCTCCTGCTTCTTTTGTCTCCCAGTGTCAGACAAGGTGATTTACCATTGGTCATTGTGGCATTAAGGGTTTACTACCAGTTAGTACAAGTGTGAAGTGAAAGGAACCTGCTGCAAAATAAATAAACAACATAAGGGCAGACGCTTTGTAATAAGGAATAACAATTAGGTAATAAAGACAAGGGAAAATGGGAAAGCACAGCTTCTGTTCACTCGCCTTACAGCAAAAACCAACATTTTTTACTCTAGATCAACTAAAATCTCTGCTTAAAGCAAACTGAGAATACAATTAGATTCAGGCAACTGGGCCCTTTGTCTTTTTAGAAAGAAATCTCCTTCGCAGCCAGAATGAACAATGAAATAGAAATATGGTAAAAAGTTTTTTTTTATGAATGCATTAATAATCAAACAGATGTAATTGTACAAGACACTAATGGAAACCATTGTTCACAGAAGAAGACAAACACCAACACGATAAAATGCTGGTTTTATAAGGTATTGACACTTCAGCTCTCTTCTCCAAGCTATACCCTTAAAAAATAAAGATCATGTGTTGAATAAAATAACTGTGATTCTATTTAGAAAATCAAAATCACTGATTTTTAGAGAATTCAAAAAACCTAAGAGTGGTACCTGCAGTCTTAAATTTTATGTCTTCCTTCAGGGACTGTAAATAGTTTTTGTGTTTATGATAAAAGAGATAGCAGAAAAAATGAAGAATATGTAGGAGAAATAGGCATATTTTGAAGTTATATATTTTACCTGAAAAGGAGTTTTATCTTCTTCATTTATATATAATAGTCCAGAGATCCCATATATATATTATTAGATTTTAATGCTAATAATATGCTAAGAAAAGCATGCACCACTAACTTACTATATACACTATAGCGCAGAAGAGAACCAAATCACAGTTAAAGATCCCCCATTTTTTCCCCAATACTTTGTACTTCAGTCTAAACTCTTAGATGTGACTCTGAGGTCTTGTAAACTCTCAAAAAAGACTTCAGCCAAACCTAGACTACACAAGGGCCCAAGCATTGAGTAAAATAAATTTATTTAAAATTAAACCAAAAAAATTACTAAAAAGTAAAAAAAAAAAAAAAAAAAAAAAAGTTAAAAAAAAAATTAACTCAAACTGAACCAAATATAGCAAATTATTTCTGAAACTCTTTAAAATTCTATTGGATGATACCAGGATCTGTTCCAACAAACATCACATTAATGGACTTTGTGATAGTGTTTAAAACATTTTTCAAAGAAGCCTATTAGTACCAAGGGCCAGTGCTCATTTGTTGTTAGTAACATGGCTGTTATTTTCCGGGCAACTTACTGTGCATGGGATGGTTTTGGAGCATATTTCCCAAAAGATATTCCCCAAACTGTCATTCCAAGTGAAAAAATGTTGGACGTATGAAAGCAGAATTGTTTCCTTAGAACTTCTATCACTCATGGTTTGTACCCAAGGATTTGGTTTATTCTCTCCCTAAATTAGGTGATATGGGCTGGCAATGGCCTGCTGCCAGGTACCCAAGGAAGCCACTCACTCCCCTCTGCAGCTGGACAGAGGAGAGAAAATTTAATGAAGAGTCCATAAACTGAGATAAGGCCTGGGAGGGATCACTCTCCAAATACCATCACAGGCAAAACAGGACCAACTTAAGAGATGTAAAGTGAATTTATTACTAACAAAATCAAAGCAGGATAATGAGAACTAAAATAAGAGCTTAAAAACACCTTTCCTCCCCTGCTCCCTCCTTCCAGCTCTACCTCCTGCCCCAATGGTCCAAGGAGACAGGGAATGGGGGTTATGGTCAGATCATCACCTGTGGCTTCCCCTGCTGCTCAGGGAGAGGAGTCCTTCCCCTGCTGCACCGTGGGGTCCCTCCCACAGGAGACAGTTCATTAACTTCTCTGCCCTCTACTCAGAGATCTCCCATGGGTCGCAGCCTCCTCTCAGGCATCCATCTGTTCTGG